>VDFB02322473.1:0-129708 GCA_007258455.2 Sequoia sempervirens
GAAAGAACAAACACTCGCTCATAGTAGATCGAAGCAGGTCATGATTAGTGAGCCCAATGGCATCAATACTACTTAACTCGCTAAGTGCCCATAATGACATCTGAAGGCTGTCTTCTCTATGTCCTGCTCACGGACTCTAATCTGATGATAACCCGACCGTAAATCAATCTTCGTGAAATAACATGCCCCATGAAGCTCATCAATCAACTCATCTATCCTCGGTATCGGGTATCTGTTTTTGATTGTCCTCTTATTCAGGACCCTGTAATCAATGCACATGCGCAACGTTCCATCCTTCTTCTTCACCAATACAACAGAAGAAGCGAACGGCGACTTACTAGGTCTAATGTGACCCATAGCCAGTAACTCCTTTATGGTTTTCTCAATCTCATCCTTCAATCTTTTCGGATGCCTGTAAGGAGTTATCATGATGGGTTTTGCACCCTCCTCGAGCTCAATAATGTGCTCTATCCCTCTATCTGGAGGTCTACCTGGCGGAATATCACTGAACACCTTATCATGCTTGACTCTGATCTTTTGAATGTCCGGATGATACTCTGTCTTTTGCTGTCCCTCCTGTAAAGGTGCTAAATGACACTCGGCAGCCCACTCTACCATGTCATGACGCATGAGCCGCTCCATTCGGCGAAAGGAAATTGTTTTAAGGTCGCTGTCCCGTATTGCCTTAAGAATGTGAGTCTTCCCGTCGACCTCAAAACATATCTCCATATCCTTGAGACGAAGTGTGACCTCCTCCAAAGAGTGTAACCACTTCATTCCCAATACTAAATCAATGTCTCCCATATTGACAACATAATAATCTGCCTTGAACTCATAGTTGTTCAAGCGTAATGGAAGATCTCTAATCATGCGTTCGCATCTCAAAGTGTACCCATCCGCCACTTTGACTCTGATGCCCTCAAACTCCTCTGTGATAAGCCCTCGTTTCTCAACGAACCTAGCATCAATAAAGTTATGTGTAGCTCCTATATCCAATAGGGTAATGACCCTCTGACCTGCTAATACACCACGGAGCCGGAAAGAACCCTCCTGCTGAATGCTAGACAATCTGCCCTCCTGTATCTGAAGCTCGGGCTCTACCTCCACTCTATGCTCTGGAGTCTCTGTCTCTGACTCATCTGAATGCTCAGGCTGCTCTGAATTTTCTGATTCGGAGTCTTCATAGTATGCCCACATAACACGATTCGCCTTTCCCTTAGGTCTTAGAGGGCAATCGTGATTGGCATCATACGGTCCCTTGCAGTAAAAGCATAACTTTTTCCTGCGAAGGTCATTCAGGGCCTCACGATCCAAGGGTGGGAAGGCTGATTTACCCTTCGAATCGTTTCTATAATCTGATTTGTTTTTGTTATAATCAGATTTATCATTGTTTTTACTAAAGCCCTTATTATCTCGGAACGATGAAGAACCTCTGGAGTTAAATTTATTTTCCGGGGCTGCGAACTCCATGTTACGTGCCTTCCTCATCGCCTCCTGTAGTGATGGAGGATCAAAGGCTTTTATCCAGCCTTTAAGTGGTTCAGTCAAACCCTCCATAAAGAGAACTACCAACCGCCTCTCAGATATGCTCGGAACCATGACGGAAAGTCTCTGAAAGTCGCTGATGTATGTCTCGAGATTGCCACTCTGCCTCAACTGTGCCAAATCCCTGAAGTAAGTCTCCGGATCCTTCCTATCAAATCTCTCAACCAGCCTATCTACGAACTCCTGATATGAAGTGATCCTATCATGATGTAGCGTCACCATACCGTGATGCCACCAGTCATAAGCTACTCCCTCGAGGTGCAGTGTAGCGTAACGGATAGCGTCTCTCTCAGCCATCGGACGCAAGGTAAGGAATGTATCAAGCTTGCTAATCCAAGCTTGGGCTGTCATCTTCCCACTGCCATCAAACATTACCAGATTCAACCTGTTAGTTGCATGTTTGAGGTCATTATTCTGCTGTCGGGGTCTCCAATCCTACGAGCCCTATTGTGTTCACGCCTCTGTGTGATAAAACGGTCTAAAGTGATCCGTTCTCTAACTGCAGGAGGTATCAACTCCCACTCCTCGTTTGCTGCCATAAGGTTATCAGCAAACAAATCATCCCGATCCTCCTCTGGCATAGCCTCATCGGGCTCCTGTCTCGTGAACGTAGGCCTTGTAGGCCTATCAGCTGTCCGTGACACTGTCCTAGGTGCTCTCCGTGACCCAGCATCACTCCTGTCATCGTCACGATGTGGTGACGGTCTCCTCGGTTCCAATCTCTCAGCGTCCAAGCACTCGGCCGTAATACATCGCCAACCGAGACGCTGCCCCGCACGTAAGATCTCTCCGGAGTGTGAGTAAGACCCGTGATCATCCCTACCCCTGCTGTTATGAGGACATCCGCTCGAGGTATATCTCTGCTCTCTCACCTCATCATCTCGCTACTATGATTTCCGATCATCATTAAATCATGCTGTCTTTCGCTACACCATGCAGTGTAGACCAGATGTGTCAATTTCCCCAAGCTGTATGTGTGATGGCCAAACCCTAGGATGGCGAATCAAGCTCGATACCACCGAAACCCCTGCTCTTATTAATCGCTCGATAGATTTTCAATGTTTTCTGACGTTTTTGGTTTTTTGCAATTTTTTTGTGTTTTTGATGTAATATTGAAAAGGTACGATTTTGATAATAAATGGCAATAAATTCAAATAAAATCTAAAAGCTCTGGAAATGCAACAATATCAATGCCAGTCTCCTTTATTCAACTTTCAATTGATTACAATAATACCCAGAAGCATGCAATGTATAAAAGGAAGAATTTTCAAGATTCAAAAACCTGGTATTTTGCTGGTACAGAAGTACAGATTTGTACGGCCCAATGAATGAATGCTCCTCTTCTGCAAAATGATGATCTCTGAAGACTCCCAGTAAGTTGGCGCCTCCAAGGAAGGTATTCTGGAACCCTTGTGATAGGCGTTTTCTTCCAAGCTGAAAAGTACGGCTGAGATGCTATGGTACGGCCTGTCAGAAGTACGGCCAAGTACAGCAGCTTGTTTATTTTGTACGGCCTCCTCAAATCAGCCTTTAAACCTCTGAATAAAGTGCGCCCAAGGTGATAGATGCTAACTGGATGCAATAACTGAAGAATCTCTGACCAATAACAATCTCTGGAAGCTCTGTAGTTTTCTCTGAGTAAGAAAACCTCTGTAGGCAATAGATCGAGTGATATTGCACACTCTCTGAATTGCTTTCCGCTGGAGATGGCTCGTTCTCCAAGGAATCGAACGTGAAACCCTAAGTCTCAGGCTCAGACCAAAAATTGATCAATATCAAACTCAATAATCTCATAATGGGCTCAATTCCCAAGGCAAACCCTCAAATACACTGAAAAGTGCGATTCCCTTGAAAATAGGGTTTTAATGAAATATTCATATTTTAATATTTTCCAATTCTCCATAGTTCACCACTGAATATTTAAATATTAATAAAATATCAAACTGGCCCCTTTCTTCATGATGGCGCACCCCTCAAGGAATTCACTTAAGTTATAATATTAAATTATAACTTTATATTATAAACGTTAATTAATTAATATTTAATCAATACGATCAAATATTAATATCTCCCTTGTTTCTAACCCGATTACTGATCCGTCTGATGCTGACAGACTCTGAAGTGAACCTGATGCCGCCACAGCCAACTGCTAAAAATAGCAGTGGTCCCACACTGCCTGCCAAGAACTGCTAAAAATAGCAATTCTGCAAATATCCTCCGATCGAGCCAGAACGAAAGACAACTGATCAATCCCTGCTGACTGAAGCTGAGCCAAGCTCCGAAGTGACCCCCTATCCAGTCCATCGGCCTACGAGGGTCGTATGATAGGCCAATCCTGTCCTCTGAGAAATGTCACTGAGAAGGGGACATGACACTTGATCTCATCAAGCAACTGCAATCTTCTTTCTAACTCTTCTTTTTCCTTTTTCACTTTCTCTAATTCTTTTTCCAGATTTTCATTTTACACAAATAATCACATCTTTCTTTTCCTAAATCCACTATCTTTTCTATCAATTCTGAATTAAACTTTTTTAGTTTCACTACTTCTTCTAAACCATCTCTTTCTTTCAGTACCTTTTTACTAGCTTTACCCATTGAAACAAATAATTAAACTCACCTTACTTTTACTTTCTTGATTCCGCGACAACGATTTCTCCATTCAGCAGCTTCACGTGCCTTCACTCTTTGATTTCTTCAACTTCTCCTGACAGCGATCTCTCTCCATAATCTGCAATCTCTTTCCTTTACAGGCTTGACTCAACTTTATGCAACTTCTTTTAACAAATTCTGAAAATAAAATAACTCTTCAAAAATTATAGTTTACCTTTCTGCTGTATATAAATCTTAACTTATGTTTTCACCTGATTCAGATTGACTTTCCAAACCCTTGGCTGTGTAAATCTGACTACTGCTTCAATCTCCTTTTAGCGGTGTCAAAACAGCGATCTACATCTACAAAAATAAAACAACATTCTCCTTATAGGCAGCTTCTTCCAGATTGGAAACCTCCTTTGCATTAAACAATGAACTTGAAACCTTAAAAATTCATGATCTGAGTAACTTTTGCTTCGACTTGCTTACAGTCTCCTTTTCGGATTGACCTTCTACAATCTCTTACTGTGGCTTTCAAGCGGTGTGTTTCATTTACCAGTCACTGGTAGCGATTATTGCTGGGTGACTTCAAACTTTACTTTTACTCCTCTCCTTTTCTGCAACCTCTTAACAGCGATCAAAGACAGCTTAGAATTCTGTGATCCAATCAACAGACTGAATTCCTTTTAGCTTGCTGAGATCTACAACTAACTTTGGTTGACAACTCTTATAACTTCATAAATTCACAGGCTGCAGCCTTTTCAACGCTTTTTCTTGCTGTTGGATGGCGTCTCTGCAATCTTCAACCCAAACCTGCTCTGATACCACTATGATGGTGGTGGATGGAGATATAACAAATCAACACACAGGAATATTAACACATCAAACATATAAACATTCAATCCTCAACGTGCTGCTGCACTCCATTGCTATTACTTCATAACATGATTACAAAACCATATAACGAATGCTACAGCATTCTCATGATCACTTGACAATGCTACACCTCGATGCATTGATCCATTGCAAATGCCTCAATATATAGAGGTCCTTAGACATTTCTAGATCTTACTAGATCCTAGGCCGACTTATCACAAAACTAATTTCACATCTTAGGCTGACTTAACAATCATTTAATATTTTTCACCTTATCTCTCATCCTTATCTATAACATTCTAGAACTTTACATTTCATATCATTTAATATTGACGGTGTGGGAGAAATTACATATCCCAACAGTGGAGAGGTGCTATAATCAAGAGGTATCTGACCGAATTATCTTCAATCTGCTTATATTGAGTACTTGCATGCAATAGATAAGTTTAAATCTTAAACTTTGAATATAATCGCTAGTCTATAACCAATTGTATTTCAAAATTCACGACATTACAATTATAATAATGCATATAGTATTTAAATCATTAGTATTTATATTTATAATGTTATAAATATTATAATTATAATAATATTAATATTTATATTCCATATTTGACTATTATAATCATAATATTATTGGTGATAATTATAATTATAACGATATTTTAAATTGCATTTTATATTTATATTTTGGTATTGATTCAATATCCCAATACTTCATGTTTTGATGTTATGATTTTGGGGACATGACATAGATTGAAAAGAATCCTCTAATATTTGCTAACCTTGAAAGGAAAATGGCAATCCCTAAATTAGAAATAATGTTCATAATCTACCCCAAAAAGACTAGAGAAACCTTAGATCTCATTGATAGAATTTGTAAGTTTTATTACCAAAATTTGAAAGTGGATACAATCTTTTGTGATGAGCTGCTCCTCCAAGTACCTAGAATGTCTTTACAAATTTCACAATGACAAGAGTCTTCATGCCAGCTAGCATGAGAATAAGGAAGGTACAATGATGTTATTCTCAATATGCTCAAACACAGAGGCGATGCACCCAACTACTTCAGATTTTCCACCATATTGTCCAATTGGGTTTCTACAAGTGATTCTAGGTCTAATTCAAATTGAGGTCTTGGCCAATGATTGTCTTGATTGTTCTTATTATTCTTCTTTCCATCTCTATACTCCACCTCATCCAATTGCTTTAACTCTGATGTAGGATCATGTTTATATGACTCATAGAAATTCACCTAAACTCACTGACCCTTGAAGCAAGCAACACTAGGCAAGTACCAGAGACCTAGACTCAGCAAAGACTCAACTCTCTTTGCAACTAGTAAAAACCCTAAAAACTTGCCATTCCTTCTGCCTACAACTATTGAAAATCCTAAAAAGTCACCATTCCCTCTACCCAAAACTAGAAATGATGCCCTTCCCATGTAAAGGTGCCAAACATGGTTGTAAAAAACACAACCATAAAAAATGGAAGCCAAGTTTGAGTAAAAAATCAGCCAAATGTGTTAAATTAAAGTTTGACTCTTGTAAATATTTGTAGGACATTACCTAGATCTTTTTTCCGTAAGAGTTAATTTTTCAATGCTCACCATTTGCCTTTTTCTATCTCCTTTATGGTTGGAGAGATTGCAACTTGGGTGACCTTGACTTTGCATTTCGGCAAACTTATCATGTTGGTATGTGAGAAAATCCCCATTGAAGTATTTGGCTGGTTAGGATTGAATATGAGTGCAATTAGAACACGTAATACCTATCTTAAGAAGTCTAAGATTATATCAAAATGTTGTATTTAAATCAGAGAAGCAAAAGACAAGAAAAAAATAACAACTAATCGTGAATTGTCATGTGTCGAGATTTTTTCCCCTAAAAAAAAATTCGATTTTTGCACAATTGCAATGATTTTGACTGTTTATTTGTCATGTAAATGCTAAATTGTGATTATAATGTGGAAAAAAAAAAAAAACCTACCCGCAAATTGTTTTTCATTTTAGGATTTTTCAAGTGACATATCAAACGAATTTTCAGATGATTTTTTAATATTTGGAAGACACGTTTTAGATGACACAGCTACCTAGTACTTTTTACTGTTACTCCAAGTTTGGCAACAAACTGCTATACCATAAGTTTTCTTGATAGATATATTTTCTGCTTTGTCTTTATTTTGTCTGTTGTGCTGTGAGTTTTCCTGATAAAGTAGGTGGGGAATGATGTTATGAAATAGAATATTAGTATCAGGGAATTATGTTGTGAAATAGAATGATGTTTGACTATGATTTTGCAGCAACACAAAATACAATTATGAAGGCCATGCCTAGTCAAATGATGGTCTCATTTTTTTGAAGTCATAGCCTCAAAACATCCCACTATATTAGATGTGTTACAAAGTTTTAAATTTTTATAGATTTTGATTTAAGTTTTGTTTTTCTATCATTTAAAAAGTATACAATTATAAATATAGATATTATATAAAATTTTATATTTATATTAAAAGTTATATATATATGAACCCATACTTGAACCTAGGAAAAAAAAAATATCATATTGCATACCCAAACCCAAACCTGAACTACCAACTTAGGTTTGAACTTTTCAACTTTTTTTTTCATTTGTTTTGTAACATCTTTTATCTTGTCTACATTTGTTTGGAAATGGCAACTTCAAGTTTTATCGACGATTCCTTCAAACTTATGTGCTTGTTAAAGTAGGTTTTGTTGATGTTATTGAGCAGCATCAGGATTATCTTCCAGCCGATCTCCTTTGCATTGATGGATAAATTAAATAATAGCCTTTGGCTATTTAATTTATGATGATTATGGTTATGAGGAGGCGCCTCATTTAATTTATATTTATCTAATTTCTTGTAGCCGACTTATCATCCGCCACCTTGAAGTGTTGTGAATTCTTTTGAGGCCGACCTCTTGTATATTGGAGTCATGATTTTTGAAGAAGGCCAACTTGAATTATTGAGGAGTCACATCCCCTCCCTTTCTCATGTATATATAGTATATACTCAATGGTTATTCATTGTATTCATTCATTCAAAAGATTCATCATAGTTCGATATCCATAGTGCGAGTTGGAGTAGTGAAAAGTTTATCAAGTGCAGATCGATATATCTGTTGAAGTCTGAGTTATATCATTGCTGTGTTAGCATCAGATTGTGGTGCTCATTTTTGGCCTTAATATTGGCCTCTTTGTAAAGGAGACATTCATTGATATTCAATATATAAGTGATATATTGTTGCTGGGTTTTTCTCCCTCAAGTGGAGGGTTTTCCCAGGGTATATGCTGTGTTATTGTGTCTAATTTTGAATTAAATTCTGGCTATCTAATCTGATCATTAAAAAAAAAAACTAACATGGTATCAAAGCGGGTATAAGAAAAGATCGTGATAAAATTTATTCAAGCAGCGCTATCATCCATTCTTATTCTCATCCTAATTGCATTGATCTTATTATCAAGATGGTGAACGAGCTGAAGATTGAAGATAGACTTGAGGGCGCTTCAAACTTCACACCTTGGAAGTTTAGAGTCATGCTTGCCTTGGAAGAAAATGAGTTAGTTGAGTTCGTGGAGGGCGAAGTTCCCGAACCTACCGATGAGAATGAGAAGCCACAATGGAAGAAAAATGGCACTAAGGCGAAAAAAAGATGTTGGTTGATTCCGTGAAAGATCACATTATGCCAATCATCTCCAAGTTGAAGACAGCAAGAGATATGTTCAAGACTTTGGAGGAGATGTATGAGATCAACAACACAAGTCGAGCTCTTGCACTAAAACAGCAGCTTCATCATATCAAGATGGCGAAAGGAGAATCCGTCATCTCATACTTCATGAAGATTACCAAGTTGAGGGATCAACTAGCTACCATTGGGCATATTGTTGATAACAAGGATTTGACCATGTTGGCTCTTAATGGTCTTCCTCCATCTTGGGAGTCTTACATTCAAGGAATCAGTGCGAGATCAAAACTTCCTAAGTTTGATCAGTTGAGAGTAGATTGTATTCAAGAAGAATCAAGGTTGGCTGCTAGAGGTATTGGTCAAAGCTCTACTAATGAAGACATTCATATTCTTGCAGCACAATCCTTGAAGAAGAAAGGGAAAGAAGGAAAGAAAGGGTACTTCAAGAGGAATAGAGATAAAAGGTCAGATGGTGCCCCTGCATTCGAGAAGAAGAAGGACCTATCTCGTGTTCAATGTTTTAGATGTGACAAGTTTGGTCACTATGCGAAGGATTGTCCAACCAAGCCTAAGTAGCAAGCTTCCATTGTAGATGTTGGTGAGATCTCTCTGCAAAAGGATTCAGGTGGTTTCCTATTCTATTCTTGCTCTTTCAAGCAGTGTACCTACCGACAACAATATTTGGTTGATTGATAGTGGTGCCTCCCGCCACATCACCGGATTTAGAGAGCATCTAATTGATTTGGTGGAGAGAGATTCTAGTGTTCAAGTCATTATTGGAGATGATGCTAGTTATTCCGTGAAAGGAGTTGCGACCTCCTCTCTTCACTTGGAGTCTGGCATTTCCTTGCAGTTGTGTGATATTCTATTTGTTCTGGGTATTAAGCGAAACCTTGTCTCTATTTTAGCATTGGAGGACAAGGGGTACCAAGTTGCATTTTCAGAGGGTAAAGTTCTTGCATGGCCAAAGAACTCAAGTATCAAGACTACTCGGGTGATTGGAGCTTGTCATGAGTGTCTCCACAGACTTTGCACTCATCCACTTCAGGCTTTGTTGCATGATTCATCAAGTTCGTGTGAACTTTGGCATAGAAGATTGGCTCAACTTCACTTTCGAGCATTACCTACCATGGTCAAGATGGTCACGGGCCTTTCGAAATTCAACCAAGAGCATGAAGGCACTTGCAGAGGTTGCGCATTGGATAAGAATACTAGAGGTCCATTTCATAGTAGTGAAAGTAGATCTAAATGTATTCTATATCTTATTCATTCTGATTTATGTGGTCCAATGTATGTTGCTTCTTTGAGTGGTTTCTTGTATTACATTATTTTTATTGATGACCAATCTAGAAAGACATGGATTTATTTCTTGAAATCTAAAGAATCTAAGGAAGTTCTTGAGAGGTTCAAAGAGTTTAAAGCTCGGGTTGAGAACTTATCCGCGAAGAGGATCAAAGTTCTAAGGTCTGATAATGGAGGAGAGTACATTTCTGGGAGCCTCCGTAACTTTTGCATTGAAACAGGGATTAAGAGGGGGTTTTGTGTCCCTTACAATCCTCAACAGAACGGTGTTGCAGAAAGGAAGAAAAGATCTATTGTGGAAGCAGCCAAAGCCATGATTCATGACCAAGATCTGCAAACCTTCCTTTGGGTTGAAGCATCTAGGACAGCTGTTTATGTTCAGAATAGAAGCCCTCACCACATTCTAGAGAACATGACTCCTAAAGAAGCATTCACAGGGGTGAAGCCGAAAGTAAGTAATTTAAGGATCTTTGGTTGTCTAGTATATGTTCATGTACTGAAAGATAAAAGACAAAGTTGGAACCTTCTAGCAAGAAGGGGATATTTGTAGGCTACAATGAGTCTTCAAAAGCTTACGGAATATATATTCTAGGCCAAAAGTTGATTGAGATCAATAGGGATGTTACATTTGAAGAGGATGTTGCATTCAAGAGATCTAAGGGCATCCACATGGAGATAGACAATGAAGATCAAGAGTCTCCTTAGGATATGGAAGTTGACCATACTCCTGAGATTCAGATGGAGGCTACTGAACCTAAAGAAGATGATCCAGTCGAGCCTTTGGAACCTATTGATGGGCCTATAGACATTGTGGTTGGTCATAAGAGACCTCTTTGGGCCAGGCAAACAATGCAGGAGGCAGAAAGGTTTGCAGCCCCAAAAGGAACATTGAGAGAAAGTAAGAGACCTCGTAAGTTTTCCAACTATGTTGCATTGATGAGTCAAATCATTGAGTCAAAACCTTCCAGTGTTGAGAAAGCTACTAGTTAACAAGTTTGGAGAGATGCTATGGCTGAAAAGTATCAGTCCATTCTCAAGAATGATGTTTGGGACATCATAATTGAGTCAAAACCTTCCAGTGTTGAGAAAGCTACTAGTTAACAAGTTTGGAGAGATGCTATGGCTGAAAAGTATCAGTCCATTCTCAAGAATGATGTTTGGGACATCATACCTAGACCTGAAGGAAAATGTGTTGTTTCTTCAAGTGGCTCTTCAAGATCAAGCATGCGGCTGATGGGAGCATCGAGAAGTACAAGGCTAGATTCGTGGCTAGAGGACTCTCTCAGAAAGAGGGAGTTGACTATGAGGAAACATTTGCTCCAGTTGCTCGTTATACTTCAGTCAGGACCATCATTGCTATTGCAGCATCTAAAGGATGGAAGATTCACCAGATGGACGTAAAGACAGCATTTCTGAGTGGTGTAATCGAGGAAGAGGTATATATTGAGCAACCTGATGGCTTTGAGGTGCATGGGAAGGAGTCTCATGTTTGCAGGCTGAAGGACTTGTATGGTCTTAAGCAGGTTCCCCGTGCTTGGTACAAAAGGATTGATCGTTACCTAATGGGCTTGGGCTTCTCCAAGAATGATGTTGATTCAAACCTATACTTAAAGGTAATTGATGGTGAAGCATTAATCTTGGTTCTCTATGTTGATGATTTAATTCTTACTAGAGAAAATCACCTCATTATCAAATGCAAGGAGTTAGCTTCTGAATTTGAAATGAAGGATCTTGGTCTCATGCATTACTTCCTTGGCTTAGAAGTATGGCAGAAGCCAGATGAGATGATCCTATGTCAAGGGAAGTATATTATTGACATTTTGAAGAGATTTGGTATGATGGATTACAAATCCATGTCTACACCTATGGAGACCAACTTGCATAAGTTAAAAGAGGTTGCAGCTAGTTCAGATCTGGTGGATTCTACTTTGTACAGGCAGTTGATTGGATCGTTGATGTATCTAGTCAATACTAGACCAAATATTTGCTATACAGTGAGTGCACTTAGTCAGTTCATGTGTGAACCAAGGAAAATACATCTAGTTGCAGCGAAGCATATCCTGAGATACTTGCGTGGCACAGTTCGGTATGGCTTGAGATATTCTTCTGGTGTGGACTTGAAGCTACATGGATATACTAATTCTAATTGGGCAAGGTGTGTTGCTAATCGAAAGAGCACTTCTGGATGTTGCTTCAGTTTGGGGTCTGCGATGATATCTTGGTGTAGCAGAAAGCAGTCTTCTGTGGCACTAAGTACAACAGAGGTCGAGTATATTGCAGCTTGTGTGGCAACCCGAGAAGCAGTGTGGCTTCGGAAGCTCCTTGCAGGATTGTTTGGACAATCAATGGAGCCTACTATCATTCATTGTGATAATCAAAGTTGTGTGAAGCTTTCTGTCAATCCTGTGTTTCATGACAGAACTAAACATGTTGAGATCAAATGCCACTATATCAGAAATATGGTATTGAGGAAAGCGATCCAATTGAAGTATATCAGCACTGATGAGCAGACGGCAGACATTCTCACCAAGCCTCTCTCCAGAATTAAGTTTGTGTACTTTCGAGACAAGCTTGGTATGGTGGAGAATGAAGCCCTAGCTGAGAAGGAGCCTTAGTATCAGTGATCTTCTTTAATGCATTTCTCTCTGTGAGACGGATTTGAGGTGCAAGCCCTTGTTAATGCATTTCTCTTTGAGAGAGATTTGAGGTGAAAGCCCTTGTTTCCACCCTCTGGGAGTAGCCATGGTGGATGTCATGTGTGTGACTCCATGACAACATGACGTGAGAGTCTGTGATGATTTTTTTGTACTTGTGTTTTCACCCTCTAGGAGTAGCCATGGTGAATGTCACGATGAGGTGACGCCATGATGGTTGATATCACAATGAGGTGATATGGTTCTTCTCCACATATGGGTGTAGCCATTGTGGTTGACATCACAATGAGGTGATATGTCTTATACAGCTGGAAGTATCCTCACTAGTTGAGAGAGAGTGTTGATGTTATTGAGCAGCATCAGGATTATCTTCCAGCCGATCTCCTTTGCATTGATGGATAAATTAAATAATAGCCTTTGGCTATTTAATTTATGATGATAATGGTTATGAGGAGGCGCCTCATTTATCTTATGTTTATCTAATTTCTTGAAGCCGACTTATCATCCGCCACCTTGAAGTGTTGTGAATTCTTTTGAGGCCGACCTCTTGTATATTGGAGTCAGGACTTTTGAAGGAGGCTGACTTGAAGTATTGAGGAGTCACGTCCTCTCCCTTTCTCATGTATATATACTCGATGGTTATTCATTGTATTCATTCATTCAAGAGATTCATCATAGTTCGATATCCATAGTGCGAGTTGGAGTAGTGAGAAGTTTATCAAGTACAGATCGATATATCTGTTGAAGGCTGAGTTATATCATTGCTGTGTTAGCATCAGATTGTGGTGCTCATTCTTGGCCTTAATATTGGCCTCTTTGTAAAGGAGACATTCATTGTTATTCAATATATAAAGGATATATTGTTGCTGGATTTTTCTCCCTCAAGTGTAGGGTTTTTCCAGGGTATATGCTGTGTTATTGTGTCTGATTTTGAATTATATTCTGTCTATCTAATCTGATCATAAAAAAAAAAAAAACTAACAGGTTTCACCATAAACTTAGGATTAAATAGTCTGGATCCATTTTGGTTCCTAACTAAACCTAAATATAGCAAAATCTGTAGAGTCTAACCTAATACTTCACTCACAAAAAAATCAATATTACCAGTTAACAACCTATTAAAGAGTTTAATAATTGATGTGAAATAAGATTTTCCTTTTCACACATCGTTACCAGTTTAAAAAAATCTTATCAATTAATAAACTGTCGGAAACACTGGATCTTACCAGTTAATGAAGGGTAGTTTATATTATAGTTGCCATCTTACACATCCCCATTTATGAACTCAAAATTCTTATTGCATATGCCACAATACCAATGCAATGTAATGTAATCACTAATCAGTAATATGGACATAAATGAGAAAGTCTTTATTCCACAATTCATGGGCTAAAATCTTTTTTTTATTTTCTCTTTGTATCTTTATGCTATTTAAATGCCTTTGAGTTTAAAAAACAGCAGGTTTTTCTCTTTTTCATTTTGCTTTTTCTAGTTTTTTGAAAATTCGATTTTTTCCTAGTTATTTGAAAAAATCTTGTACTTTTGGTTTGCTGGAGTTTTCCCCAAAAAAAAAATTGCTGCTATGATTTAAATAATAGTAATTAATAAAAAATGTTTTATAAATCCAATAAGAAATTGATGATCTTAGGGAACAATAAAAATCATCATCATAGTTTGTTACGAAGATGATGTACACAGTAGATTTGATATTAGTTCTCATATTTGTACAGATATGACCACGTATATGTATGTCTTTGATGAGTAATGGAGAGTTGTCCCCCCAGTTTGTATGTTATATGTGGAGATAATGTACATTAAATATGCAGAAAATTATAAGTACCATGCCTTCAATAAGCTGTTGCAAGAAATCTTAAATAGAAAATTACAAATGCATCCATCTACCATGATAGCAATCTAAAAACTATTTACTATCACTTATCCAGATAGTAGGAAATTTTTTGATGCAATCTAGATACGGGGGTCTTACCAAACAACCAAAATCTAGCAACCAACAATACATTTTTCACACAACAACAAATTACTTGGAATTTATTTCAAATCTAAAAACAGAGAGTCTTTATAGCAGTCCCAAGGAGTACAATCAGATACCAATTTCAATAGAAATCTCCTTCTAGAACTTCCAAAAGCTCCCTATAGATTACAACTTTCCTTTATACTTTAGGCTCAGAGGAAATTATATCGTTGCAAGATTGAAAGCTACAAGTAACTGAAGTGTTGCACAAAGAAGAAAATCCAATTCAAGCAGGAAACTCCACATGTCCAATTCGCTAATGGGACTCCACAAATATCCAGTTCAAGCAGGAAACTCTGCATGTCCAATTCACAAACAAGATTCCACAAATATCCATTTTGTAGAGATACAATGTCCATCCAAACAGAATTGTTATAACTTGTTCTTAAGTCAAGTTCACTTGTAATCCCACTCCATACTTCGCTGACATCATCATTACATCATCTTGCCAAAGTCTAGCATCCATTCGAATAGGATTGATAAAACTTGTTCAATAGTCAGGTTCACTTGAAAAATCCCACACTTTGTACATCACTAACATCATCATTACATCATCTTGTGGAAGTTTGGCATCCATCTAAACAAGATTGTTATAACTTGTTCGATAGTCAGGTTCACTTGAAAAATCCCGCACTCTATACATCGCTCACATCATCATTACATCATCTTGTAGAAGTTCCTTTGCTTATTGAATGAAACCTTTAATAGAAAGATGTTTGGTTCAGTTGCATTTGTCTGCAGACTATATAATTATGACATCATCATTTGCCAAGTGACCATCACCCCACAATGATATCATGCTAACATCATCATTTGCTTGTGTCATGCTGACATCATCATCAGAACAATTCATTGAAGCAGTTATCATAGCTTTAAAAGTTCAATTCATTTGATCTTTCTTGCAAATTCAATTGGACCAAAAGTTTCCACAAAACATTCACGATCGGAACTATTCATCTAAATCAGATATCAAAACTTATAGGTTTAGTTCACTTAACTTTCCCACAAAACCCAATTGAACCTAAAGTTCCCACATAACATTCACCATCAGAACTATTCATTTGAACTAGATATCAAAACTTACAGGTTTAGTCCACTTGAACTTTCTCGCAAATCCAATTGACCCTGAAGTTCCCACAAAACATTCACCATTGAAACTATTCATCCAAACCAGATATCAAAACTTACAAGTTCAGTTCACTTGAACTTTCCCACAAATCCAATTGAACTTGAAGTTCCCGCAAAATAGCTAAATGTGGAAAATGGCTTGGAACGGATTGCAAGGAAATAGCTTGGAGCCAGTTGGGAAATGACTTAGTACTAGTTGTGGGAAAATGCCTTGGAACCAATCATAAAGAGATCCGGTTCCACATTGAAGTTCAGCAAATATCAAGTTAGAGACTAAAACTTCACATTTGCATAATTTAGCCATTTTTTATCCAACCTTCACCAAATTGAAACTGCAAGTACCCATACAGCCCTTCTACAAGGTGATACCCTTAACTTGACTGGTTTGAATCTGAAAATTCTCCTAAAGCAACTACCAAAACCACTAAATAGAACAAACTGAACTGAAATTGAAAACAAAGCCTGAAATATTTTTGGTTGATATAGGATTGCTTGTGAGCTCAAATGCTTGTGAGCTCGAGTGCTCCTGCACCAATTTTCAAAGCAAATTCTAATAAGGCAAACTCTGGACTTTACAATCAAGCAATCCAATGTAACCATGGACCTACAAGCATTGAGAGATCTTTTCCTTCTCAATTGAACTTGACCACAATCTATAGAAGTCATTGATTGGCATTATTTAGCTTCCTTACTAGAGATCATAACAAAGCTGGGTTGCAAGATCCCATCGTTAAATTAGGGTGCACCACCCATGAACCCAACAACTTTCCAATGTTGTTAATCAATGACTAGCTGCATCTAGCAAAATGTGCCTTTAGAAAAAGCTTTGCTACAACTGTAGGATATAAACTAAAAACATATATTCATATAAATTAGACAAATGCCAGCAAGGTTAATCATGGAAGAATATAAAAGAAAAGAAATAAATTTCTCCCATCATCTATATTAAGTTTCCTTTGATACAGATAAGCATGACACCCTATTCTAGAATCAGAAATGAGTTAGACAATGCAACAGCAAACATTAAAATGCAAAAAAGACAAATATACTTTTTTAAAAGTCCAAAAAGATGAATGAAACTCTTCAGACCAAAAAATGTAGAGAACTCACATAGTCAACATCTCCAGAGTTTTTGAATCTTCGACCAATTACACCATGCAATTCTGGAAATTCCTCCAAAGCATACAGCATTGGAGCTGTCACAATTCCCTGATAATAAATGGAAGCATCCATGTGTGTTACAATATGAAATAAAGCAGTAAAATATTCTGATATAAGTCCAGTGTATTGTGCAATTGTATACTGTTAAAAGGAATGCTAGCAAGATTCAATTGTGGCATTTGCAATGTAAATTTTCAAAAAGGTAGATCAGTATACAATTATGTCCACATGACCAACAAAGGGGAGAGACTTATATTTGTATCTGGAGGTTGGTTGACTAGTGCAACCTGAGTTGGCCTGATGCTTAAGGTGCATGTACTCCACAGAGAAGGCACAAGTTCGATTCCAGAGATGAATAGAGTATGTACACCTCATTGAACAATATATAAGGTAAATGGAAAAACCCTTGCGGGCTTCCAAAAGGAGGGTCTCATACACAAATTGGTATCTTGCTTGGCAGTGACCAAAAAACTACCTTTACCTTCGCCTTTTCTAGACCTCTAAAATCGATATATTCTTGAAGTTGAAACTATTTTCCATAAATTATTTATTGAAAGAAGAGAAAAGTGCCAGTTTATATTTGTGTGGGATGATTTCCCTTGTTACAGAAGTATTGTAGCAAGTTGTTATAACTTGCTACAATGATTATGTGGTTGTAATTATTATGCATGCACCTGTGCTCAAAATGTAGCCATGGCTAATATTCTCTAGGGTGATGCACTGGATTGCATTACAATAAATAATTTGAAAGCGATGGGAGCAGCATGTAGAACCTAAGCAATATAACAGAAAAGTGAAACCAAAAAGCATGCTCATAGGTACTAACCATGGATGACCAATAAAACACACACAAAATGACAACATGCATGCATGCACACATACACACCTGTACAATATAACATAAAAGTGAAACCATAAAGCACGTTCATAGGGACTAACCATGGATGACCAATAAAACACACACACAATTGCAGTCTGCATACATGTGCACACACAGCATCTGTGTGTGTGTGTGTGTGTGTGCGTGTGTGAGAGAGAGAGAGAGAGAGTTTACCATTATAGGGTATTAAAAATTCCTTTCATGATTTTTGGTTATACTAGATTTTAGTAATAATTATTCTTATTACATTTTTTTTTGTTTATAATACTCAAGTTCCGTTCTAAGACAACTCAGCTTGGAGGAGCCCAACAATAAGAGGATAGCCATGATTGTTAACTTCCAAATCAAATTTTGCAGTGAAGATTTAGACTGGATTTTAGTATTAAATTATTTATTACGTCTTTTTTTAATAAAATTTTAGTTCCTTTCTAAGACATCTTGGCTTTGAGGAGCCCAACAATAAAAGGATAGCCACAATTGTTGTCAACAACAATAACTTCGAAATCAAATTTTGCAGTGAAGATTTAGACAAATTGCATTGAATCCTCATTTTGTTAGATCTTACAAACCAATCTTGACTACAAGACATTAAAAGCTGTCATTATCCATGCTGATCCCAGGGGTTTCCACACAGAACAGAACACAAACCAATTATAGAATGAATCTATCTAATCAACTTTGCTAATTATAATGAGTATGCAATGAAATGTGAAAAATAATTGCAGAATTAACACTTCAGAACCAAAAAAAAAAGGGATAACAAAACAAAAATAGCTCTTCCATTCATCATGAGCATGGTATTATACATATGTACAGATGCCGGATGAAACCAAAACTGTATAATCACGTTGTTCAAGCCCAAAGATGGATTACTTAGAATTGAGAATGTGTTACACAGAATGAATTTTGTACTAAGTCCAACCTTCTTAGTCAAAACCATGGTGATATGAATTATAGAATCTTGAATCATTTAGAAGATGGAATGGTTACAAGACCCATTCATATCCTGATCATTTCAATTTCCTCAACCAGTTATTGATTTAGAAGATGAGGCACGTCTTGGTCAATCACTGAAGGCATGCTCTATTGATGCCCTCACATTATCTCATTGTGCATATGAAACCTGACAAGATTATGTGCACCACATAAATTTACTCATAAATGTTGCATAGTTTGCAGGTTGCTAAGTAATAGAGAGAACCCACTGCAAGCTGTAAGTTATGTGAATCACACCCAATCATGCTCCAATCAATAGATATATTATATACATGTCCTTGTGTGTATAGTCTAGAGGTTACTTTTCATATGTAGTCTCCCATCAGTTCAAATTCCTTTTCAATTATAATATGCTGGACTAGAATTGAATATTTATCTATAAACCTATTGTTATTCTAGTTGGATTCACTTCCACCTCACATGTTTTTGTTATTTGGTTATATGTTGACCAAATGCTTATATGGGTTGTGAACTAGCATACCTAATATCATGGATCGATGACTGGTTGCTGGTTAATATATTCCCACCTTTGAAAATATTTCACCAATTTATCCTTACACAAGTTCATGTTCTTTGCTACATTTGCATCCTAGTCCTTGATATTAGCATTTCAAACCAATAAAATATTTCTATGAGCGAATTAAACATGTTTTCAAAACAAAAAAATTATTTTGTTGGCAATTAAAACCTGTTTTCAAACCAAAAAATATATTTTCATTGGCAAATTAAACCTATTTTCAAATCAATAAAAAAAAACATTGGCAAATTAAACATAATTTCAAACCAATAAAAAAATTCATTGGCGAAATAAACTAGTATGCCAATAAAAAATCATAGCATGGATGGCGAAAATATCAAATGCTATATATTGTTCTATTCCACAGTATTATCTACCATAGTAATTTCATCTAAAAATAATGCAATGAAGTTTGACTCTTTTATTTTCTCCTTTAAATCTTGCTTTTCCACCACAGCAAGATAGCTTTCCCATTCCCATCCAATGTTTATTGACCAATGTATGCTAGGAAAGTTAGGAACGTTTAATGTGTCACAGGACACCCTCTGGACAAAATATGAAAAACAACACTCATCTGAACAATTTTTGCCAGTTGTGCTCTTGCCATTATTTTTCCAAATTGAGCCTCAATTGTACCTCCACATGCAGCAAGCTTCACCATCCTTTGCATATGCTCATCATATTCCAGGGCATCCTTAACATGAAGACATTCTTCCTTTGATTTCCATCTTACTACTGATTTTTCCTTTCCATCTATGATTTGTTTTGCATAAACTTTACTAATATGCTTTTCTATAGTGTCAAGCTCTAGCTGCAACTACTTGTCTCATTTACATTTCCAACTATAAATCTTACACTTGCATTCTATTTGAGGTTCATCTTTGTTTGCATTCTCCACTAGTTCAATGAATGGGTACTTTGACACCCAATCAATCTGAAAATTCCTTGTCATTCCCCACTCACGGCCCGTTTTCTATTTGGCTTTTCTTTTCTTGCTACCAACATCATCTATGGTGCCATAATTTTCATCCAAGTCAATTATCTCATTCTGGCTAACCAAGGCATCCCTTGGAACATCTTCTACGGTATTGCCATCCTCATCTGACTCAATTAACTCAATCCCACCTTCCGGTGAGGTATTGTGAATGCCTTCTTTATTAATATTTGGTGCAAGAGTTGATGATGTAGCTCCATCTTGATCTGATGGATTAGAAACATTGCCAATTCCAAAGTAAGACTTTATGGTAACTCTACGTTTTGGGTGTTTTGATGGCCTCCCAATCCCTTCACCACTCTGAGGAGTCTTACCCTAGTTACACTTGCTACTCGACATCTTGATCTCTCACTTCGAATAAAAGCTGGAAAAAAATGTCTTCTTGTTTAAGGACATAAAATATAAATCCCATCCCCTACTCACTATCATCTCTAAGATTATGGAAAAGAGATAAAAAATCTTATCACACTATGAAGAAATGATCACTTACCTTTAGGTTTTCATTGACTTGCTATTCGTTAATGCAGGAATGCCTATGTGTAAGTTTATAAATTGCCTACGATCAAGATTCCAAGTCGAACTTCTGAATTGAGAGCTCACAAGTTCATAACTAAACAAAATGTGTAAGAATAAATCAAAGTTTCGATTGTATTTATATCAATCCATATTGGGCGAAATTCAGCGGGATTTTTAAATGGTATGGTAAAAATTTGGTGAATCCCGCGTGATTATACAACGATTCATTTTAAGTGTTGGGCGAATTAAACCTTGACAGAACACATACGTTGTAATTTTCAAGGCAATTATGGCCATACGATTAGCATGGAGGTGTCATGTTAGTTGGTGAAATGTGTCCTCAAATGTAACTATTTTTTAGTGTTATTGGTTAAATGGGTCCTCATAAGCAACTATTTGTAAATTTTAATTGACGAAATGGGTCCTCACGCGCAGTGAACATTTAATGGTGTTGGTGATACGTGTCCTGATACACAATGTTGTTTTAATAGTATTGGCGAATATGTAGGTGATTTAAGACATGCTTTTGAAATTCTAGGCGAAAATATTAATCGGTCCATTTGAAACGTGTAGTTTGTTATGGCGAAAATATTACTTAAATATGCCTCATAAAATAAACTAATGGCGAATAGAAATGCATTGGACTGATAATTCGTAAAGTCCAGGCGATTGGCCACCCTATTGGTTGTGATTCATTTGTCGATTTCGACTTAGCCGATATGTACTATTCGCCAATTGGCAAAGATTCGCCACTAAAAAATTCCCTGTTTGTCAGTTAAATTGTGATTATGTGGGTGAACATAAGAAAGCCCTACAATTATAATCTTCCTTATCGTCTCCTTATAATCAGGTGAAACATCGACATAAATAATTTGGCAACCAGATAACCTACATCTACTCAACTTTGTTAGGATATTTAGGTTAGGTGAGTAATAAGACTCACAAGCCTTCTAATATTTTAATGAGTTGTAATATTTTGGCTTCTCATTAAATGGGGCACCACCCTTGAAGGAATCTATGGGATTCCCTGTAAAACACAAAATTGCACTTGGAAGGTTGGGTATGACATGGAGGTTAATTGGTAAGATCATGATGAAGGGAGTTACAAAAGCATCTAAGAAAAAAGGGAGTTACATTAAAGTTGGATATTTTTGGAAGTTGAAAAGTCACAATTTGAGCATCCATTTTAAGACACTTGGGCATATAGATTTGAAGCTCCTTCTCTATTTATTGTAAGCTCATTTTGGCTGAGGAAGTGAGAAGATTGTGTAGGGAAATATTGTCAAAAAGCTCTACTAGAACTTCAAAATCTGGGTGTAGAACTTTAAAGTGCATAAATTCTCATTGTATTAACTATCTACAATCTTTGGATTGAGCTAAAATATGGTGACACTGAATTTCTTGTTAGATTTTCTACTCAAAAGGGTATTTCCCAAAATAAATCTGTTTTTTAATGTTGACACTAATTTCAGATTTTCCTATTCATTGTTTTAATCTTCATCAGATAAGTTGTCATTTGAAATCTGCACTGAACCATTGATCATGAAGTTAATACAGTTGTGGGTTTCTGCATTTGATAGCTTTTTTTAGTATTGAACGCCCTGATATCCTTACAAATATTGCAAGTTTTGTGTTGTTATTAACATGCTGCTAACACTTAATGTTAAAAATGTTAAAATTCAGCATATGATATGCAAATTTTGCACTCTAGCATTTGAACAAAATTCAAATGTCTCAACCTTCAATCAAACCCGCAGCCGAAGCGCCTTACATACACAGTAAATTTCAAGTACAGAAACCTCAAACAATAAACTAAAATTAGAGTCAGTGCAATTTGTCAAAGAAAATATTATTCTAAAATTTCAATGTACAAAATAGTGATGCCAAGGGTTAATAAATAACATATTGTAGTGTCAGAAAATGTACTTCTTTACATTTTCACACTATGTTTGGATCCCTTAATTAATTGGACTTAATTAAGCCTCTACTTGGCCCTATTATGCATCTACAAGCCTAATTAATTGCAATTTCCAAAAGGGGAATCATGATTTAATTAATGCAATTATCATTTTTAACACCCCAAAATGAATAGGTCTTGGCAATTTAGGTCAAGAGTCCCCTTTAGTTGCTTAATTCAAATTTTTAATATGTTTTTGGCAGCCTTTTTATGATCCCAAATTCAATTTCAAATGTCCGCTTGTAATCTTTAATTTTCGGGAAATTAGAAAATCACCTATAAAAGCAAGGTCTTTTTATCAATTCAAATTCTAGAAGCAAGCTAGAAATTCATGAGTGCAAAAAGTATAGCAAAGATTATTGTCAAAGATGTTCAAAAGCAAATTTCTCAAGCAATTGTTGCAGAATTCAACATCTCAAGCATCATGTCAAAGTTATCAAGCATGATGCAAGTTTTTGGAGCTAACATTGTGATGTAGGTTTCAAGCATTCAAGTCAAGATTCAAGCATCAAGATCAACATCCAATCAAGCCATTTCATGCAAAATCAAGACCTTGGAGAGATGTACTAAGTTTCACTCCTTCAAGGGTTTCAAACCAAAGATTTGGTGAGTTGCAACATAGCAATTGTTCATTCATCATTCCTTCCATGTTTCACTATTTCATTTCAAGGTTTAATTACCAAAACAGGGTTTAACCAAGGCAAACCCCCATTCACCAAAAACAAACAATTTTTCCCTCTTGTGTGTTTTGCAGATCTTATGTTGAAGAAGGATTGAAGATCTATCAAAAGAGCAAAATTGCAAAAGTTGTCAAAGTTGCAAAAGTTGTCAACATCGTCATCAAGCCATGGAAACTCATTTTCAAAATTTAATTCTGAATTCCCGACTGAAAACCAGAGGAATTGGGAGTGCAGACCAAGGATCAGAGGACTGTGAAAGTAGATTTTCAACCCCTATAGCAAGACCTATTCACCCTTGGGTGAATGAGTCCCAAGAGGACACCAGCACAGGCTTTTTGTGACAAGTGCATAAAATCCAATCCTTCTCAAATTTGTTGTTATTTTGCTAGTTTTGTATAATTAAGGTTTAATTTAGATGTTTCATGTGTTACATTGCATAATTGCATTCATTTGGTATTTTTCATTCATCTCCCAAAAGTGCAGTTCAAGTTGATTTACCCCGTCCTAAGTCATCAATGTCCTCAACCTCCATGGGAGGCTCTTGAGGCTTAAAGGACCATGCATTCTCATCAAATTTAACATCTCTACTCACTACCATTTTTCTTTGTGATGAAACAATAAATTTTGTAAGCCTGGAAAATTCACAATAACCTATTAGAAAAACAGTAGAGGAATAGTTATAATGGAAGCTTTAACAAATTACAGTAAACCAAATTATGCAGTGTAAACCATATGGAAATTTAAACAACTGTAAAACAATGAAAATGCAAAGAACAGAAAGCACAACACATAACACAGTGTTTAACGTGGAGAAACCCTTTCGGGAAAAAACTCCACCAAAGAAGAGACGAATAGCTTGTATTAACAAGTATGTTTACAATAAATCCACTCTAACTCCTCTTCAATCTAGCAGCATTTGTGTACCTGTAAAACATCTCATAGTGTCTCCAACTCAACCCCTCAATATATAGACTCATGGGGGCTCAAAATACCACCATAAAACATTACCATGGGACAAAACAAGGTTTTGAAATACCATGGCAAACATCCATTCGACCCCTTACATGTTAAACATGGTCTCTTACATGACATTACACCTTCTTACAAGATGTCATAAGAATCACTATAAAATAGGAGATGCTCTTACATGCGTCATAAACCATCAATAGCTATGCAAAGATTCTCTTACACGTGTCATAGATGATTCTCACGTCCAAAATGATATCCCCCACTTGTAGCCCTTACAGTTGTCATAGAATCCGTCATAACATCCTTAAAAATAGGCTTTCCATGTTATACCGCTAAGTGGGCATCTTTTGACAACTAATAAATTATTTTTCAAGGCACCGACATGTGGCAAAAGTGCCAACTCAAAATCTCACACCCCTTTTGATGGAGCACAAATATTTAATAACATAAATGATTTTTATCCATGGGAAAAACTAAAGTAATAATAAATAAACAACTTAGGAATTGCCAAGGTTGAGACACCTTAATTTCCAACATTCTCCCACTTGTCGAATACCTTGCAAGAGCTAGGGGAATCACACCATCATGGAATCAACTAGGTACAAGTAACAAGGCCCATGGCCTTCCTACACCAAGTAAATTTCTCTGTGCTCACAGGATTGGTAAGAACATCTACAACATTCTCCTGTGTGTCAATCTTTTTCAACTCGATCTGACCATTAGCAATCAACTCACGAACAAAATGATACTGAATATCAACATGTTTAGTTTGAACATGATACATCGGATTCTTAGCCAAATGAATTGCACATTGACTATCACAGTTAACCTGAACAATATTGCAATCAAAACCAATACCTATACACAACCTTTGCAACCAAATTGCCTCCTTAGAGACATGAGTAGCAGCCATATACTCTGCTTTAGTGGTGGATAAAGCAACTGTATCCTGCCTTTTACTCATCCAACTCATTGCTCCTCCAAACAAAGTAAACACAAACCCACTGGTGGACCTTCGACTATCCAAGTCACTTGCCCAATCTGCATCAACAAATCCCTGTATGTCCAATGACTTGACCACATTATCAGTACCATGATAAAGCAAACAGTCATCAGAAGTACCTCGCAAATATCTAAATACCCTCTTAACAAAAGTCCAATGCTCTTTACCCGAGTTAAACATAAACCTGCTTAGAACTCCCACTGCTTGTGCTATATTTGGTCTAATGCAAACCATTGCATACATCAAACCACCAACGGCACTAGCATAAGGAACCTTAGACATATCCTCAATATCATCCTCAGAATTAGGACACATATCCAAGCTCAACTTCGTACCAACTAGAAATGGAATACTAACTGGCTTACAGTCATGCATATTAAACCTCTGCAAAATGGTATCAACATACTTACTTTGATTCAACCAAAGGTTTTTGTTACCACGATCTCTTCTGATTTCCATTCCAAGAATGTATTTTGCAGCCCCCAAGTCCATATCAAATGTGTCAGAAAGCTGTTTTTTGAACTCACCAATCATCACCTTGTTGTTACCAATAAACAACATATCATCAACATACAAGATAATAATTAGGATTTGATCATCAATAACCTTAATGTACACACAATGATCCTCTTTGCTCCTAAGAAAACGCAACTTTAAAGCAAAAGCATCAAACTTTTGATACCACATCCTGGGTGACTGTTTCAACCCATACAAAGATCTCTCTAACCTGCAAACCAAATTTTCTTTTCCCTTCACAACAAAACCGTCAGGTTGTCGCATATAAATCTCCTCCTCAGGATCCCCATGCAAAAAAACAATTTTAACATCCATTTGTTCTATCTCAAAATCACAAGCAGTAGCAATAGATAACAAGAATCTAATAGAAGTTAATTTAGTGACAGGAGAGAAAATTTCACCCAAATCAACTCCCTCTCTCTAGGAGTAGCCCTTAGCCACTAATCTGGCCTTAAACCTTTCCAAGTGACCATATGCTCCAGATTTCTTTTTAAATACCCATTTACATCTAATGGGCTTTCTTCCTTTGGGAAAATCAACAAGATCCTGGGTGTTACAATTTTCCAATGCCATCATCTCCTCTTGCATAGCCTGCAACCAAGACTCATTTTCCTCTGAAGAGAGAGCCTCCCTGTAAGATCTAGGTTCACTGTCAACACTTAATAAAGCAAATATACAACGGAAATCAGGTGGGCTATACCTGTCAACTGGATTCCATTGTCTTGTGGATCTTCTGAGAATAGGAGTATGAGGCTCTTTTTCTTGACTTTGCTCAACCTCTTCCTGATTTTCTTCATCATGTTCTTTGGTTTGATCAATAACTTCATCTAATTCCTCATCTTCTTCCCCCTCATCGAATCCATCTCTTTGTTCTTCTTGGGGTGCATCTTCTTGCTTAATTTCAAAATGCATACTCTTTCCCTTATCCTTTTCCTTTGGTTGTTTAGGTACAAAAATAACGCTAAGCTCCCTGAAAATCACATCTCTAGAATAGATACTTTTCTTGGTTAGAGGATTCCATAGCTTATAACCTTTAACATTATCACCATATCCAATGAAAATGCACATTTCAACTTTAGGATCTAGCTTAGTCCATTTTTTTTAGGCACATGAACATAAGCTTCACAGCCAAATACCCTTAAATGCAAAACAAAAGGTTTCTTAACTGTCCACATCTCATAAGGCGTTGTTTCAAGAGCTTTACAAGGAGATCTATTAATCAAGTAACAAGCAGTACTTACAGCTTCTGCCCAAAAGCATCTATCAAGCCATGAACCACTTAACATGCTTCTAGCTCTTTCCATAATTGTTCGATTCATCCTTTCTACCACTCCACTCTATTGAGTAGTGTAAGGAGTAGTTTTCTATCCAACAATTCCTGCATGCTTACAAAATTCATCAAATTCCTTAGAACAATATTCCCCTCCATTATCAGACCTTAATACCTTAATTTTGTAATCTGATTGCTTTTCGACTAAGGCTTTAAATTCCTTAAACTTAGTGAAATCTTCAGATTTATGTCGCATAAAATATAACCAGGCAAACCTTGTAACATCATCGATAAAAGAGACAAAACATCTAGATTTCCCAATTGATTCAACATCCACAAGACCAAACACATCCGTATGAATTAATTCCAATTTAACTTAAGATTTTGTACTGTCATAAGGAAATGATTTTTGTTTTGGTTACCAAACACACAATGTTCACAAAAATCAAAACTCTCATCAGAATATGATAAACCATCTAACAACTTTTTATTCAAAATAGACTTTAAAGCAGTCTCACTTATGTGACCCAATTTGCAGTGCCACAACATACAAGTATTTTCAGATTTTTTAGTTAAATATGTAGAGAAAAGTAGTAACTTCCAGCTTAAACAAGGTTCCTTTCCTTGAGTTTACAAAAGTACTAACTTCCAACTTAAACAAGGTTCCTTTCCTTGTTCCTCTTGCTATCACCAAATTCCCTCTTACCAATCCCTTCCGACAATCGGGTATGAGGTGTTATCACCGAGGTAGATTCACCTCCATAATATTTCTCATATGTAGTAAACCACTTCTTATGAGGAGTCATATGAAACGAGCATCCTGAATCAATTAACCATTTTTCATTAGTCATAACCTGAAGACAAGAAATCAAAGCTTCATCACCTGAGTTCGAAGATTTCTCTGTGGAGAAATCAACATGTTTCTTTGCATTTCTGCATTCCTTCTTCACATGTCCTCTTTTCCCACAATTCCAACACTTCCCTCTATTCTTCTTTCCAAGAGTTTTAGATTTACCCTTAGACTTGTCCTTAGGCCCATTCTACTCTCCTTTAGACACTCTTTCTTTAGGCCTTCCCCTTACGTTGAGAGCATCACTTGTACTATCCATTGCTTTTTTCCTCATTTCCTGTGAAATTATTCCAAGATTCAGGTAAAGAACAAAGAAGCATAATACACTTATCTTCTTCTACTTTGACATCAATAGAGGCTAACTGACTCAAAACCAAATTAAAAGAATTTAAATGTTCGGCTATAGATTCACCTTCCCTCATCTTAAGAGAAAACACTTTTCGCTTCAAGTAGAGTTTGTTTACCAAACTTTTCGCTTGATAGATTTCACCTATATGGTTCCACAAAGCATATGCAGTCTTTTTCGATGACACATTCAAGAGAACAAAATCAGAAAGACACCGCCTGATAGTACCTTGTGCCTTTTTATCTTCTCCCAATCTTCATTACTCATTTTCTCGGGTTTCTTTTCATTTGTTACAGCTACCCATAGATCTCGTTCTTCAAGAAGATCCTCCATTTTCAGCTTCCACAACTCAAAACCAACTCCGTTAAAATTTTCAATATCCAAACAGTTAGAAGTTGCAGCCATGGTTAAACACAAAATACTGCCAAAAACAGCTCAACGAAACTCCCACTTAAACTCAAAAAACCTTCGTTCTACCACCCAGAACACAGAACTGGCCAAGCTCTGATACCAAATGTTAGAAAAACGGTAGAGGAATAGTTATAATGGAAGATTTAACAGATTACTGTAAACCAGATTCTGCAGTGTAAACCATATGGAGATTTAAACAATTGTAAAACAATGAAAAATGAGAAGAACAGAAAGCACAACATATAACATAGTGTTTAACGTGGAGAAACCCTTTTGGGAAAAAACTCCACCAAAGAAGAGACGAATAGCTTGTATTAACAAGTATATTTACAATAAATCCACTCTAACTCCTCTTCAATCTAGCAACATTTGTGTACCTGTAAAACATCTCATAGTGTCTCCAACTCAACCCCTCAATGTATAGACTCATGGGGGCTCAAAATACCACCATAAAACATTACCATGGGACAAAACAAGGTTTCAAAATACCATAGCAAACATCCATTCGACCCCTTGCATGTTAAACATGGTCTCTTACATGACATTACACCTTCTTACAAGATGTCATAAGAATCACTATAAAATAGGAGATGCTCTTACATGCGTCATAAACCATCAATAGCTATGCAAAGATTCTCTTACACGTGTCATAGATGATTCTCACGTCCAAAATGATATCCCCCACTTGTAGCCCTTACAGTTGTCATAGAATCCGTCATAACATCCTTAAAAATAGGCTTTCCATGTTATACCGCTAAGTGGGCATCTTTTGACAACTAATAACTTATTTTTCAAGGCACCGACATGTGGCAAAAGTGCCAACTCAAAATCTCACACCCCTTTTGATGGAGCACAAATATTTAATAACATAAATGATTTTTATCCATGGGAAAAACTAAAGTAATAATAAATAAACAACTTAGGAATTGCCAAGGTTGAGACACCGTAATTCCCAACATAACCCACAAAGACACCCTTGAGGATAGAGGGTTCAAACTTGGTCATTTTCTCTTTTGCTAAATGAATATAAACAAGACTTCCAAACACATAAAAGTGAGAAACATCAGGTTCTCCCTAGTGAAGGCTTCTTATGGAGTCTTGTCCTTCAACACCTTGTGAAGACACTTATTTAATAAAATAATATGTATAGTGCACAGTTGCATGCTTTTGCCCAAACAAACATGAATACATCTAAGGCATAATTCACAGACTTAGCAATCTCTATGATGGACCTATTCTTTATTTCTACAACCACATTTCACTAAGCATCTGACAATGAGCTCCCTCTTGATCCTTGCATCTTTACAAAATGCATTCATTTGGTATCTAGACATTTCTTGAAGAATCACCAATCAAAGAAACATAATATTTTTTCTAACGGATGAGGCTACTAAAATAGGTCCACATATGTTTGAATAAACCAGATCTATAATTCCTCTTGATATATGTTCACTACTAGGAAAAGTACTCTTGTTGTGTTTGCAAAGTACACATCTCTTGCATACACCAAACTTCTCTACCTTAAAAATCAGGTAATCGATGCACAATATTCTTCAAAAGAGGTAGAATTCCTTAGTGCAAGTAGCCAAATTTCTTGTGCCAAAGCTCATACAATTTTTCACTATCATGTATCAAGGTTGCCTTCTTCACTAGATCACTAATTAATCTATAAAGGTTGTAATGTCCCCTTTTTCCTAGGCAGTGGTCAATCGCAGTGTTTAGTTCATCACTTGGTCCCCATGGACTAACAGAGTGGTTAGGGGGCCCTTTGAGGGCGTTGCAAACTTGCTCAATCCAACCTTTTTGAACTCAATCAGTGTCTTTCCCAGCGCAATGTTTACCAAGGAGTTTGTAGAGGTTATTCAGCAATTTTAACCATACTTACTATTTTAGTAAGTCACATGGACATTTTGTCTATACTTACTATTTATAGTAAATCACTGGTATGGTCAATTGGCAGAGTTACTATTTTGGGCGTGATGGTATATTTATATCCTGGAGACATTTTGGTATTCAATAGTCCTATGTATTTAATTTTAATAACAGTAATTATAAAGTTAATTTAAATTAATTAACTTTATACATTATTATAATATATAAAAGGACTTTATTAAAAGTGGGATATAAATGTTTTTAAAGTGCATTTTATAATATAAAATTAAGTGCAAATTAAAAAGGGAGTTATAAGGCAAGAAAAAAAGTAAATTAAATGAAATATAACTCAAATGCAAATTAGGGCATGGGAGTTATAAAAAGCCATTTGGAGCTCATTTACAAATTCATTCACGTTGAAAAAAGATTATTTTGATAAGGGTTTTTGCAGGAGACGAGAGAGTCTGGAAACACTTATCTTTTTGAGGACGAAATCCTTCAAGAAAAATAGCTGGTTGCAAGAGTGAAAGATCTCCCAAGCCAACTTGTAGATAACTTTTACAACTTCATTCAGAGGTTGTGCTTGTGCTTCACCGAATTACATAAGAGATTTAAAATTCAAGGTTCGAAGGAATCAACAGGAAATTGGAAAATATATTGATTGAATTGGGAGGATTTACTTGCTGATGTATAAGTCAATCCTTGCTGATCTGGACGTGGGATTTGGACATTGTTAATATTGCAAATATTGGAATTGAAGGGTTTCCTATAGCTAAGTTGATGTGGAGGTTTAAACTGCTATTGCTGCAAATACCTCTTCTAATGTGGCAAGATAGGGTTGGAGAGCACTATGTTGGCATCTTTTCTTCCATTGGAAGTGTTACTTGCAGCTGGCATCCATTTTCAAAGTGTTTCATGGCATATCTTACCTATGAATTCATGATCTGTAACTCCTAGATTTTCTAGGTATTGTTGTTTTCGATAATAGGGGATATTTTATGAACTAGGTTGTCAATATTTTGTGAAAATACTAAGTATCTAAGCTGATATAAAAATCTAGAATTTTCAGTTGTGTATTCCCTATGTAATGTTCAATCTTTTAGTAGAAAATATTATTGCAATATTTTTTTATTTTTCTACATTATATTGTTGTATTAAATATTGCAAATATATCACAAAACATTCATCAAAACAAAAAAAAACAAATGCAGATAGGGCTGCATATTACAGTGGTATCAGAGCACTATTTATCCTACCATCGTGTTGAGTGAATCATAAAAAATTCAGTTGGTTCACATCTTTTGCATGTTGGTGACCAACACCTACATATCTATCTCTGTGCTTCTTTTCGACAATTGTTAGAAGCAAGGGTAAAAGATGGCTACAGATAAATCCATGTTTGAACTAATGCAAGAATTGTGCATGCTAATGAAGGACATGTTGGTGTGTGTTTTATTACCCACCGAACACAGAATAAAATGCCCAAAGACACTCTATCCTCTCTTGAAAAATCACTGCATATGCTAAGATTGCGAGAAGATCATATGGCAATTCCAAGGTTTCTTTTGTCAAGTCTTGACGTGTGGATAAGCTCAACGGGCGTTGTAATATGTCAGTAATACACAAAGGGACTTACGTTAACAAATCATTCACAAATGAGGACTTAGGCAGATTCGACAGTGAATGCTCTATTTTTTTATTTATTTTTTTAAATTTTGGAATTTCAAAAAAAAAATAGCTAAAGGATAAGGGTTTAGAAATTCTATGTTATTCCTATGAACTCAACAGACAGTAAAGACTAGGTGAAACTAATAACAATACTTCGCTTCGCCATACGAACGACAACTACACAAAGTAAGTGCAATCTTCTAGGATTGTGCTTAAGAATTTCATACAATGAAGGATACCATCAATGGAACAATATGTCTTCACTGTAGAAGTTGAAGCATCCACAATATAAGCTCAAACTAACTTTACGCATTGAACAAAAATCATTTATTCAAAGAAAGTATGAGCAAGGGTTTCATCAATCTGTACTATCAAATCTTTCATTCATCTAACATACATTCAAATCAAATTCTACTCTAAATTTACTCTATGTTGAAGGAGATATGCAACCATGCAACCACTTGACAATAAGAAGGATTCAAAGCAAATCATGCAATATGAACTTTTATTATCAAAGTAGCTCTACGCAACAATTTCATAAGACTCTCTCCATACAATGAAATGAGAGAATGAGAGTTTATATAGAGTTTTTGAAAACAAATGAATGGTCGAGATCAATCTAAGATCGACGGCAAAGATTAAAACAAATCAACCCTAACTAGGGTTTCCCAGAATATCACTTAGCAACTAATGGATGAAGAAAAAGTGGCATGTGGAGCTATCTTCTAGGAGGCACATCCTTATCCTCCTAAGTTGCAGTGTATTCGATGAATTTGGACACTATTATGCTGACCTCCTCTATTGTGCCATGTGACAGCATATTAACCTTGAATTCCAACACGTCCAAATCATCTGCACTCTCAGCACAAGCATTCTCCCATTCTGATTCTTGTCATTGGAAGGCATCCTGGATCGACAAGAAGTTTGATGCCTTAGTCAAATTTTGCTTCAGGATTGGCCCAATGATAGTGAAGAAAATTTCTTGAATTTGGATCTTCTGACTCTCTAGTTGCATATCATTTTCTCAAACAATATATGTCTCAAGTATATCTACAGCTACAAGTAAAATCTTATTCTGAACTTCTCTTGTATGTTCTTCAACTCTAACACCATCTACCTTCACCTTCTCCAAGACTTCGCTTCACGCAATCAATGCCCAATACCAGTTATTGAAATCATATGCAACCCCTGCTGCAATTACTTTTCCATCAATTAGCTCCTGCTTCGGAACTCCTTTCAGCACTCTGAGGCATGGGATAATTTTGTCCTGAATATCTTGAAGGTTTTCCCATGCTTCAGCCAAAACTGCAATCCTTAAAAGCAAAGAGAAAATTTGTCCATAAGCCAGTATCAATTTTTTCACAAATGTAGTTGCTTTTTCACTTTTGCTTGATATCCACTCCTTAGCTTATTTAGTTGTGACCATCTCTTCTTCAAAATTTTTGATCGTTTCTTGTCAAGAGTTCAAAAGTGGAGGAACTACTGAGTCGGCCTGATCAAGAGGTTTGGTTTAAGTGTTGAATGTATTCCTTCAGGTGTTCAATCTCCTTTTTATATTCTCTTTTCTTTGGCACTTCTTTTTCCAACCTCGCCTTGATGGAAGCGACTGAATTGTCCAAGTCTTCCACCTCTTGACCCTTTGTTGTTGGGCCCAAGTCCACAGTAGTGATGGCATACTCTTGGGGAGCAATATCCTCTTTTGACTTATACGCCGTTGGTACAACAAATTGTACTGAACGGCGGTCGGCTTTATCCCTCTGGATTGTGGAAGACATTTTAGCAGGATTCTTTGCAGTAACTATTTCTAACCTGGCCTAGAAATCGGTCGTATCATCTTCCTCTGGGATCTCTACTGGTACTTTTATCTTCAATCTTTCTTTTAGCCAATTAGGAATCGTAGGCTGCTCAATGCCTTCTTCCTGAGTATTCTCTAAACATGGAATATTTTGAATTCCTCTAAGAGCGGAAATCATTCCCTCTTGAAATTCACCATCCAGAATATCCATTTCATCCTCGGACTCGAATATTTTTGTGCCTGTGGGAGATGGGGATTCATCATCCTCTAGCTGGATTGACTCAATATGAATCGGAGAAGGAATCCTTATGTCGTCCAATGACTCAACCTCAATATTCAATATCTCATTCATGTTCCTAGACATGGCAAAATGAGGAGGCTTTGATATTTGCTTCTTCTAAACAGGTTCCTCATCTGCAATCTTCTTCCCTTTCAACCTTGTAGAGTCATTAACCGTTTCCTTCCTTTTCCTTGAATTGGTGTTTTCAATCGGCTCATCGCTTTGAGATGCACCTGCATTTGAAGAATAGGATTCCACTTCGCCCATTAAGTTATAAGTCAGAGTCACATTTCTTCGTTGTAGCTCTTGGATTTGTTGATCCACCCATCATTGTGAATATTTGACAACTTTGCCTCATCAAGGTGGTCAGATCTGCAAGCTCTGGCTCTAACCATTTCGCGAGAGGAAGAGGCTAATTCTCATCAAAGTCTAGCTGAATATATTCTCCATCATCTTCCAGTTGATCAAGCACACGAAAAAGCTCAATTGTTCAAATCAAGCTCACTGGCAATCTGGACCACAATCTTTTCCGAACATCATATTCATTTGCAACATTTGCCCAAAAATCCTCTAGGTCTACCCTATGCTTGTACTTCTTTCCATTCATGGTCCCAATATGGTGGTGCAGATAAAAATCAGCCCTGGACCGGTAAGATGTGAATGGGTACCATTGCATCTCCAACCTGGCATTTTCAGTTGCCTGTGCCAATGGGCAAGACTCTAGCATATTCCCAATGAAGAATGGAAAGGTAATGGCTGCCTTTTGTTTTGATCTTTGGAGGCCTTGGTATGTTTCCAATTGCCTAAGAACTTCGAGCAAGACCATTATGTTAGTAGGGTAGATCGGAAGTTGATAAGGACATCTGGTGAATCCCTGAACTCTTATATAGGTGAAACTGGGAAACTCGATAAACCAGGATCTGTACTTGCTGATCAGGCTCTTGGCCTCATGAGTAAGCCTTTGATGTGTTCCTCCTTGTAATATTCTAGTGATGTACATCAGGAAGGCATCATTTTCTCTTTTGAAGTGGGCTTTCTCGCAGAGTTGCAACTGTGGATAACAATCATATGACTTGAATTCATTTCCACCATTGCCAACTACGCCTCGACTGATCAATCCTGTATATTTGCAAGTCCTAGCCAATAGGTAGACAATGTAAGAACTCATGTAAAACGATTTTGTCCTTTCCGAATTTATTATCTATTAATGGAGATTGTCATTGATCATCCGTGACCAATTGAACATTTTGACGCCTAAGGTGATCTCGTCAATAAAATAATACATCCATGTCTCAAATGGTGCACCTTAAGGGTTGTCCATTACTCTGTTCAATAGCAAAATGATACCTTCGTACTCTTCCTTGAAGTCAGTCTAAAGCAATTTCTTTGGCATTTCCTTAATGGAAGGCCTTGGATTCTCTAACCACATCTTATTGATATTTGTTGCACAAAGATCCATCCGATCCTCATAGAGCCTTCTTGCATCCTCTTTGGTCTTGTATGAAGTTCGGTTATAACTTGGTATGTCGAATGCTTCTTGAATAGCCAACTCTCCGAGATGTGCCAATATTCTTCCATCTGGCGCAACAATCTGCCTCTCTTGTGCATTATAGTGTATAGCACATTCTACCATCAATTCAACACACTCCACAGCCAATGGAAATCTAGCTGCTTGGATAATGCCATTCCTCATCATCCAACGAGCAATAGGTGTTGGCAAGAATCCATCTTGCCCGTACATTCTTTTCTTGAATTCTTTGAAGTCCACGTGTCCAACGTTAGTGTTTGTAACATTCTTCCACTTGGAGTTGATTTTTAATCTTGGTTGCAGTCCTTTGCTAGCGAACTTCATCTAGGCCTTTCTCGAAGGTTCTCCTCTGGTGGTCATCAACCTGCAAGAAACATGAAGAAAATATATTAATTTTAAGATTTTAATTCTAATTTTCTTGGACCTTTCTCTCGAAAATTTTCACTTTCAATTTTGTTAAAGGTTAAATTATGTGAAAAATCAGACTAAAAGTGGAAGAATTCGACTAAGTACTTAGCAAATTTTGCCAAAATGAGTGAATAAAACAGAGGAAGGATAAACGAATCCATCAAACTCAGATTTTAAACTTTCAAAATTATATACTTTTGACAGTAATTCTGTCTTGAATTTCGAAAATTTTGTCTTCAGCTCAGAAAAAGCACACCTATCCTCTAGAAATTCAATCCTTCAACTCAAAAATCTTACTTCGTTCTCTGCTCTCTTCTTCAGAAATTTACTTTATCTCCAAAAAATTTCCTTCGAAAATTTATCTTCTGCAACCTCGGGAGAGTTAAAATCTTTTCACCATCGAACTTTCGAAAGAATGATTTAAAAGTGACAAGTTCAACTTCTTATAAAGTTGAAGAATTCGATTATTTTAGCAAATTCATGTTTTTTTTTTTCTTAGGCTCATCGAACTTGGACTTGCTTTATTTTTATCCACCATGGCAATGTAATCTTCATCGAAAATCTTTAAGACAAGTTTCCAATTTTACAGTGGTGCCATCCTTAGCCAAACTCTTCTAGATTTTCTCTTGAGTTCGAATTTTTGCTAAGTGTTGGATATTTTCCAAAAATCTTCTAAGTGTTGAAAAATATATAAAAAAATATTCTAAGTATTCAAGTTTGATTTTTCCAATCTTTTAATCATGATCATCTTTGATGGCGAACTTTTATCTTGTTCATGGCGAACTTGATCATTTTCATGGTTTGGCTTCATGGCGGACTTCAAGCTTTTCTTGCCTAGGCAGACTTCATAACATGTTTGCCATCTTCTCTTGGTCTATGGCGGACTTTGAGTTTTCCATGCCATCTTGTGTCTAGGGCGGACTTTAGCAATGTTTGGACATCTTCCTAGCTTGGGCAGACTTTAAGTTCCTCTTGCCATGATGTATTTAGGCGGACTTCACATGATCTTGGACATCTTCTCACTTGACAAGGCGGACTTCATGTTGTCTTTGCCATCTTTTATCTTGGCGGACTTTGTCTTGGCTCGGTCATGATGCACTTCCCTTGGGCGGACTTTAGACTTGTCTTGGCAAATTTTCCTTGAGCTAGGCGGACTTTAGACTTGTCTTGCCAAATTTTCCTTGAGTTGGGCAGACTTTAGACTTGTCTTGCCAAATCTTGGCGGACTTGGCTTCCCTTAGGCAAGATATAGCATGGCAGACTTTGCTTCTCTTGTGCCATCCATCCTTGGTGCCTAGGGCGGACTTCAACACTTGCATGCCATTGTGCAAGGGCGGACTTTGCATTGTGTTTGACATTTTACCCTTGGTGTCTAAGCGGACTTTGCCTGGTGCTTGCCATCTCCATGGCGGACTTGGAGCTTCCTTGGACATTACTCTTCCTTGGGTGAACTTCATCAATCCCATGCCATTTCTACCCTAGGCGGACATTGAAGGTTGGATTGCCATGCTTTACACTTAGACAAATTTCTTGCTTTTATCTAGAACATCTGGAACAAAACCCTCATCAGGAGATTTTTTTCTTGCTTTTTGCTCTTGGAGGTGCAAAACCTTGTTTCTGAAGATAAAAACGTTGATACCATGACCTATGTAACCCAATCCTAGGTCAACTTTCAAAAAAAGCTGAAAAAAGCAAAAAGCAAAAAGAAGGCCAAGAACGCTACTTCCCGGATTGGTCCAAAAGTGCCAAAAATAGAAAAAGCAAAAGGCAAAAAAGCAGAATCCCTAAAAAATTGGAAGTGACAGAATTGACTCAAAGCAATTGTGTTCTTTGCCTTCCGGACCTTCTGAGCACTTTGATGACATCTAGACACTGTTCTGGCTTGAATTCTCTACTTGTCCCGGGTGATTTCTCGAAACTCTAACTCTAATCTCTCAAAGCAATGGACTTATGAAATTGCAACCTAAAGACAAAAACCCTAAAACCAAAAACTGGGGGTCCCCATTTGTAAAGGGGCGATGTGTGAAATAGGTCACAATAGGACCCTGACATGAAAAAAGCATACAATAGGATGGTTGCAAAACCTAAACATTTGGATAAAGAAGATGAATTGCTTCTATGTGACTTGCAGCCTACCAATGTTCACAAGGAAGAAGAAAATCAGTCATCGTGTGTTGAAGATTGGACTCTGAGTTCTAAAGGGAACAAAGCTACAAGTTCACTTCAGCCCTATGAGGACAAGGATGTAGAAGAGTCACCCATTGAAGCTCTAGATGAAGAGCACATACGGATTGCAAGAGATGCCATCATGGAGATTGACAGAACAGCCATGTGGGATCAGCTACAAGAAGGCATAAACCCGTTTAATACTCCTCTAGTTGAGCCTATCATTGCTTCATCTCCATTACTTCATCTTGGCAAGGAGTCAACTTATGGGTTGGGTGTCTTTGAGGTGAATGTTTCACAAACCAATGCTGGGAAATCAGAAAATATAGTATGTAGTGAACAAATGGGTTTCCATCAGACCAACACGGCATGACAGGATCTTGATTGGGATGGATCTATTGTCAACCATACTGCTTGCCTAACTTCTTCTACACAACTATGCATGTGGAATGGCATTGTTGACACTATTGGTGTTGAAACCAACCCTAGAAACAAATCTGATTTAGAGTTGCATGGTGCTGATTGTAAATCAGAAAATTTGGATAAGGATGATGGATCTACTTCCGACTTTAGTGCTGCCCCTACTTCATCTTCAAGGTTAGGCGTTAAAGATGATATTTTTCGCACTCATAGTGTTGATATCAGCCCCGAAAACAAATCTGATTTAATGTTGCATGAGGCTGATTGCAAATTAGAAATTTTATATAGGCTGATCATTCTAAGGAATTTAATCAGTTGGCAAGACAATTGAAGGTTAGTGAAGACCAAATTGATGCAGCAATTAGACACTTTGATGACACTCTTCAGTTGATGGCAAAGTATTGTTGGACGATCCTAGGGATACAAAACAACCCTGAAGGAGGACTTTCCCTTGCAAGTTTTCAAGCATTTGGAGAAGCATTGGTGGTAACGAAGTCAAACTACCTACAGCTACTCTCAAATAGAGATCACCTACTCATGCATGGTGAGAACTACTATGATGCACTTAAGGGGAAAGAAAGGGAGGTGGATAAGCTTACTGATGAGCTTATTGTCATTGAGGATTCCTTGAAGAGCACTTAGAAGGCCCTTCGAGAATCAGAGATTCAAAATGACAAGCTCTGTGAAGAACTGAGCTTGGTTCAATCATCATCTTTTGCAGCAGATCAATCTTCTATGGCTGTTATGATACCTGTGGATGGTAGTGGCACCCATGGTTTGAGGGAGAACCCCTAACGATGGTAGAGCATGAGGAGGTTTTAGGTTTGCATGAGCCTGAGGATAGGAATGATTCTGACATTCTTGAGTTTTCACACAACTTGTACCATAGTGACTATGAGTCTCCTTTGAGGGAGAGCTAATTGAGGGCTCAGGATACAGATACGTTAGTGGTGGAGATGCATACACCACGCGGACCAACCAGCAGTGGGGTGCATGTATCCACCTATGACAAGAGCACTAGTCTCTGCATTGATGAGGTAGAGATTGCTATCAATGAGTCTAGTGAGTCTTTGTCACTTTCAGATGGTTGTATACAGAGACAGGGATCAAAGTTTCATCATGTAAACATCTCCTTGGTTGAGAGTGCAACTTTCGTGCCTCGGGGATTTCCGATGGATGCACATACCCATGTGTGGCATACACTTGGTAAGACGAGGACACCATAAGATGAGGACATGGGGGTGTTGTGTTTTCGGTGTGCATGATGGCATCATTGGACCAACCCGTAGCGATGGAGTTTTGCTCCATGTTTTGATGGGAGACGTTTGTCCTACTCCATGGGACAAGAATTTCATTCATAAGTTTTGGAGGACAGCAACTATACATGAGTTTGGAGGAGAGTTGCATCATCTCCTCGTCATGGGTGAGCAGCATAGGGATGATACTTTATCACCCTAAGAGTTTGGCACAATCATTTGCATCCCCAAAGGTCAATCTTACAATCTTGAAGGTGTTGATATGTGCCATATCAGCAACCTAAGAGGAGCTGCATGTTCTCCGACACCTATGTGGAGTACTCGTCACATCCTTGGGAGATTTGCAAAGGTTGGGGAGAGGTGTTGTGACGCTAGCACTTCGAATTACTTCCATCTTCTCATGTTCAATGGATGTGAGGGTCTGATGTGTTGGGATCTAGGAGGTGACAGGTTTTGCACATCAATTTGGTTGGATCTCGATGTGTTGCTTCACCACTATCAACATGGTGAAGATTATATCAGAGTAGCACAGTGGAAGTTAGTGGGCGATGTGTATGGAAAACTTCCATTTTGGCAATGGGATCTAGGGATTCCTATGTTTGGTAGATTGCTCTACATTGGGGTAGTTGTTTACAATGATGTTGAGCATGGATTTATCTCTACCCAGCGGATGCAAAGGATATGTTGTTGGGCATTCTACAGGGTTATCTAGGATTCTGGTATTCGGGTGACCAACCAAGGTATTCAAGTGAGGATTGCTTGGGGACAAGCAATCTTGGGGAGGGCAAATTGTAATGTCCCCATTTTCCTAGGCAATGGTCAGTCATGGTGGTTAGACCATCATTTGGTCTCCATGGACTAACAAAGTGGTTAGGGGGCCCTTTGAGGGCATTGCAGACTTGTTTCGTCCAACCTTTTTGAGCTCAGTCAATGTTTTTCCTAGCCCAATGTTTACTAGGGAGTTCGCAAAAGCTATTCAATCATTTTAACCATACTTACTATTTTTAGTAAGTCACATGGAGATTTTGTCTATAATTACTATTTATAGTTGTTGTCGTCATGTTTTAGTCACCCCCTTTAAAAACAAAAGAAATAAATTTTGCGAAGTACTTAACAATCAAGGAGTTCCTTTGTCAGTTTTTAGCCAAGTTTGCACACCTATATCAGATATCGACACGGTTTTAGAACTTCCTTCTCACCCGACAAGCTTAAACTTTGAAGTTTATGTGTCGGTTCTTGTGACAAGTTGTTAAACAGTCAAGTGGTTGTCAAAATGGCTATGTGACCGAAGAAGGGAATCAGATGGGCGAAGACGGAAATAATTAAGAAACTCGGCGGTGTTTCACAAAGTTTTGAAACTATTGTCGGTTCCCGACAAAGTTCTCAAACTTCTTCATTTGTGCCTTGCTTTCCAAGTTAAGCTATGGTAATTTTTCTAAGTGCTATTTGTAACAGTAAGAAGGGATTAATGAGCAGATTAAGATGTTTTGAAAAAAATTTAGTAAGAATGCATCTGAGCAGGTTTTCATAACAATGGCGGATTCCAAAGTATTTCAAGAACCTACCCAGAAATAGATAACCAATGCATTCAAGGCCAAAAATTGCTTCGTTATCAACGATAAATTTGTAGAAAAGAAAGTTGCTTACATAAATAAAGGCTTTCATTCATGAAGACTAAAATCATTCACCATGACCATAACATGAAAGGCTATAAACAATGGACACGAAAGCAAACAAAAGATTTCCAAGACATTCCCATAATACAGAGCATTTTGAAAACCAAAAATACAGATATATTTATACGTTTATCATCAAAAACGTTATGTATTACATTGTCAAAAAGAAAGGTTTCCCAGCATGGGAGGTGTTAGACGCAGAGAGTGAATATGAGGACTCTAATAGCCTCGATGACTTCTTGCATACGCTCTATCTGCGTAGGGGAGAAGAGGTTCTCACTAAGCTCGACGAAGTGGGCAAACGTCTCCATGTTGCGCTCCAAACAAGCACGCAACAGGGCGATGGCTTGACTAGCCTGTTCATTGTCAAACGCAGAAATGATGCAAATTGCATCACCAACTAAGCCCACACGAGGATGAATAGAGAGGCTTCTCAAAGTGTCTTCAACACACAACAAATATCGTGGACGAACCAAATACTCAACAGCTCACAACCACATCCAAAACTTCCAGAGGTGTGCACAATGTTATACAAGAAGCACTCAAGCAAACTGGAAATATGAACATGCACCTCGGACATGAAGTGCTCGCCAATGATTTTGTGAATCACTTCCTCCTCCACATTGTTGTGGATCAGGAAGATTTCCCTAAGTTGGTCTATCACCAACCTACGGATGGCACTACACTCAATACCCTCCACAACCAGGAAATCACTCTCCACAACCACTTCATTTGATGAACTCGACATACTGGAAGCAAAAATTAGCATTGTGCAAATGAATAGCGATGAAGTTAATTTATAGATTGGAAAAGGCAAATTGGCAGAGCTCACTTGGAAGCAATTAACGCTAAAAGCACATCCAAATTGCTTTGTACTCAATGAACTTAAGCAAGGCGATGTGATGGAAATCTAGTAAGTTGGATTAAGACAGTGGTGAAATCCTCTACATTTAAATAAATTGCACTGAAGAAATTACCAACAATCACTAGAAATTGAAGGTGGCGAACATTTCCCATGGGAGTAGGCCACGTGGTCTGCTTACAACAAGTGACAATTCATTTTCCCGTCATATCGGTCGGAAAATGGGGATGTAATCATAACCATCCTTAAAAATAGCAATTAATGAATGTGTTGTCATAATCTAACAAAAATTAGTTAGTTTCCAGCCAACCTTTTATTCATCTAGCAAGAATCAGTTTTCAAGAAATCCTAACCATTACAATGAAAAAAATTTAAATATACCGTTGTTGGATATTGCAGGGGTTCGACATTTTGATCCCCCTTGCACTATGATGCATGAGTGAGAATCAATCATAATAGAAGGATCAAATTTTGCAGTTTTAATATATATGTTTATTGTCTGTGTGCAGTAAATTGTGAGTTAGATGCTAATGTTTATGAATAAGTCTGTGAGCTTAGATGAACATTTGGGTATTTCTTCCCTGTGAGGATGTGTTGTTCAGTGGTGTTTGATTCATTTATTTGCAGCAAGTGTTAAGATTGTATTGAGTCAAGTCAGCACGCTTTGATAGTGTAGTCTGTGAGCTACAATATTAATTGTTTGCCAGTCCATTTCAGCATTGAAACAGTTTCTTTAGGTTTAAAGTATTTTTCTTCACATCTATTTCATGGCTATGAATAGGTGTTAGTTTTCCTTTCTTGCTTTCTGGTCAAAAGCATACCCCGCCTTCATATACTTAAAAAAATCAAAATTATATTAGAAGAGGGAGTTGTACCTCAATTAAAATTCAGAGGAAGATTACCAATGCAATGGTAATCTCTCCAACTATTGTGGATTGATTAGTCCTTCGTGGGGCATTATAGAGTCCTTATGTGTTTAATCATATAAAGGACAAATCTATTCACCAACAATAGTAAATCACTGGTATGGTCAATTGGCAAAGTTACTATTTTGGGCGTGATGGCATATTTATATATCTTGGAGACATTTTGGTCTTCAACGATTCTATGTATTCAATTTTAATAACGTTAATTATAAAGTTAATTTAAATTAATTAACTTTATACATTATTAAAATATATTAAAGGACTTTATTAAAAGTGGGATATAAATGTTTTTAAAGTACACTTTATAAAATAAAGTTAAGTGCAAATTAAAAAAGGAGTTATAAGGCGGGAAAAAAAAGTAAATTAAATGAAATATAACTCAAATGCAAATTAAAAAGGGAGTTATAAGGTGGGAAAAAAAGTAAATTGAATGAAATATAACTCAAATGCAAATTAGGGCATGAGAGTTATAAAAAACCATTTGGAGCTCATTTGCACATTCATTCATGTTGAAGAAGATTATTTTGATAAGGGTTTTTGCAGGAGTTTGGAAAGTCTGGAAACACTTAGCTTTTTGAAAATGAAATCCCTCAGGAAGAACAACTCGATGTAGGAGTAAAAGATCTCCCAAGCCAGCTTGTAGACAACTTCATTCAAAGGTTGTGCTTGTGCTTCACCGAACTACAAGAGAGATTTAATATTCAAGGTTCGAAGGAATCAATAGGAAATTAGAAGAATATTGATTGAATTGGAAGGATTTAGTTGCTGATGTATAAGTCAATCCTTGCTGATCTGGACGTGGGATTTGGAGATTATTAATATTGCAAAAATTGGAATTGAAGGATTTCCTATAGTTGAGTTGACGTGGAGGATTAGACTACTATTGTTGCAAATACCTCTTCTATCATGGCAAGATAGGGCTGGAGAGCACTGTGTTGGCATCTTTTCTTCCATTGGAGATGTTACTTGCAGCTGGCATAGATTTTCAGAGGGTTTCAAGGCGTATCTTACCTATGAGTTCATGATTTGTAACTCCCAAATCTTCTAGGTATTGTTGTTTTAGATAGTATGGGATATTTTATGAACTGGGTTGATATTTTGTGAAAATGCTGAGTATTTAAGCTGATATAAAAATCTAGAATTTTCAGCTGTGTATTCCCTATGTAATGTTCAGTTTTTGAGTTGAAAATATTATTTCAATATCTTCTATTTTGCTGCATTATATTGTTGTATCAAACATTGCAAATATATCACAAAACATTCATCAAAACAAAAGAAACAAAGGCAAACAAGGCTGCATATTACAAAGGCCTCCACAAACACCTTTGGCCAATACTTGACCCAAATCTTGACTACAATTTCTGACAACTTCTTGTTGATCATCAAATTTAGCCACACACCTTAAGTATGTCATCGTTGAAACTAGCAGTAAATTATTTATCAACCCCAAAACATAGAAAACATCATAAAGATCAAGAATATCATCAAAAGGCATGCAGAAGGAAATAGTTCCAATCCCTATAACAAGATAAGTAGCATAATCACCAAGCTCAACCTATATGCTAACCTTGCTCCTAAAGTTTGCTAAGAGCTTTCTTATTGAAGGTCATGTATCTAGATGCTCGTTGTCCACATACCACCCTACACTAGAAATGTTGTCAATGGATAAACATGAAACCAGGGAAACGGTGGTCCCAGGCCTAAATGAAAGATCATCCACAATTGAAGCTTCTATACTCACTAGAAATTGCTTCTACTACTGATGTTGCTTGCCCTTCCCCTTCTTCTCAAGACACTAAAAAGCATAGCGGCCAAACTTTTGGCACCTAAAACACTTGTTATGGGTCAAATTTTCCTCTCATCTAAAGAACTTGTATCCTAATGCTTTCCTTTCTAGCCATTCCTAAGTTCTTTCTTGCCACTTTTCTTTGTTTCTCAAGGATATGATAAGTCATTAAACATTGCTGACTCTTGCAGAATATTGTTAATATTGACCACAATATGGATAGAGATGTAGTGAACGACGTTGAATTTGAACAAAACAATAGAGATGTATATTCTATATTAAAGAAATTTAGCATGCTTTGCTTGATATGTAAGCAGTGCACGGTGAATTTATGCCTCCATTCACTCTCAAGAATAAGGTTTCCAAATATAGCCCACCCAATAGATAGTAAGCAAATGTTATTCTAATAACCTGACCATTATTATTTTAGCAAAAGAATTAAAAATCACTATCACTAGTTTTTGTATCCTTATATAAACCAAGCATTTTATGGAGAAAAAAATAAGAAATAATGATTTGATATAGCCAGAACAAATTCTGGGCTGCATTAAATAAATGACTTAACAAGAAATTTTGTAAAATGACTCAATATTCTCTTCAGAAAAAATCCTGCTCTGAGATATTAGTCAACAGCCTTGAATGCAATTATTGAATTATGTATTGAACTCGATGCTTTAAGTTTGAATGATTTCAGAATTATGCACTCTGGTGCTTAAATTCATTAACAACTTTAAGTCAAAGATCTTATGTGATACAAACAAATATTTTGCCAATGAGGGGAACAATATTACAGAAGAGTTTATCATATATGTGCTAACAGAAAAGAGAGAGAGACCTGCCGTATGTCAGATAGGGGCCCCTTGCCAAGGGAAGCAGTTGTGCCAGTGTAGTCAAGAACGTCATCAACCAACTGATATGCTAACCCCTAGAAAAAAATAGGACAATACACAAGGTCAAGCATGCAGGAAATTGCACAAATAAAAAACTAGAAAAACAAGAAGCTGAAGACACAGAAGATGCTTAAGTAGCCAATACATATAAAGCACAGTTAACAATTGTCAAAGGATTTTAATTAGCAAAGACAATTGACAATTATAATACCATCACCACATAGTAAATCATTTCCATAAAAAATATGAAAATGAGATAGACTAGAAAATTGTTAGATAGTATCATGTAGACGAATCCATGTTTATATTTAGAAATAACGAAAGATATAATCATGAGTAATCTACTTTTTTGCAACCTTGGATATAAGCTGCCACCAAAAGAGTTTTACTTGATAGTTATATGCTACAACCATTTAGAAATAACAAAAGGTATAATCATTAGTAATCTATTTTTTTGCAACCTTGGATATAAGCTGCCACCAAAAGAGATTTACTTGAGAGTTATATGCTACAGCCACAAAATTCCAAGCAGGCATACATTACACAATAAACTGCTAAATACTAGTATATATAGCTGAATAAAGAACATTGTATTAAATAAAATGATATCAATCTAAGTACAAGCATTTAGAAAAAATTATGGAAAATGCAAAATATAATTAAGTTTCAGTTAATCATTCAAAAGCATATGTTATATCTGTCAAATGAAATGAGCTCAAATGGTAAATTATTGGGGCATTTATGGAGACCAGTGTACAAACCCCCAGGGATATGTTGATGTTGCACATTAAAAATGTGCAAATGGTGAAATTTGAATTGGATATGTTTAATTCTGCATGTGGCATATATTAAAGTATTATTGTAATATTTAATGTTCATCTTAACTTTAGTTAGTTGATAGTTTACTTAGTTTATTTCAGTTAGCTTTTAGTAACTTTTGTTCCTATTTTAGTTTGTTTTAGCAACTTTCAGTTATCTTCTTTAGTTTGCTCTATTAACAATGGTTTCTTTTTAGAAACATCATCTTGTAATTTTCTATATAAGGAGTATTCCTCTCCTTTGTAAATACAGAATAACGAATATCAAATATCAATTATCATTTCAGCATAACCCAACAGACGATGCCAAGTGCAACTCCAAGGTGAATTTGATAAAAGAGATACCCCTTGATTGTTGCATTTAAGCCAAAGGTCACCCCACAAGGAAACATATTAAACCTATCACAAAAACATATATCATCTCTAACCATGTCTTTTTCTGCACTTATGAACTGCAAGGACATCAGAATTATCTAGTTTCATTTTATTGCAAAAAGCAATGGCATAGAGCATCCCTAACATCCAATCATAATCATCACTAATGTTAATAAATTCAAATTTCTTGCTGTCATCAACATTGACCAAATCTATTGAATTTCATCGATTAGAGGCATTAATGCAAAAAGAAAACTACATAGGCATCAAATAAAAAATCATACTTACACTATATTGGAGATACACGGGAGGTACACTATATTGAATGTTAATAAATTCAAATTTCTTGCTGTCATCAACATTGACCAAATCTATTGAATTTCATCAATTAGAGGCATTAACGCAAAAAGAAAACTACATAGGCATCAAACAAAAGATCATACTTATACTATATTGGAGATACACGGAAGGTACAAAGACTACAAAACTATTGAAACATAGGATGAAAACAACTGCACAAAAAATAAAGATGCATTTGTACATACATAGAGAGAATTTTATCAATGTTTAACTCATGTTTGACAATCTTACACAATTATAATTCATATCAAAACCTCATGGAATCTCCCTCAATGGATAGAGCTCTCTAATAGCTTTCTAACACTGCAAAAAGAAGCAGAACGAGATTCATAGGACTGAATTAAGGTCTTCGGAAGTTTGTCACTGTAATTCTGCCCAAGCATGTCACCTATACATCAGTGATGGATTTGGACGCAACTAAACATGTCACTTATATATAACAGTATAAGTGATGGGCACAGTCCAGACCATAGTCATAGGACTCTCCTCAACTCATGCGAATCCTGAGCTGATTGCATCCAAACGAGGCCAGCAGACTCATGAGCCAAGTACTTGGCAAGCCTGGTAAGATTTGCCAAGTCTGTCAAACTTGAGAATCTTTCTATATCATAAAAATATTGTTTCCTTCAACTCAAATCCACTTTTGTACTCATTTGATCAATGTTTACTTGCATATGTGATCAAAGTAGCTTTTCATTGACAAGTTTATTATGTCTTTGAAATCAATATATTGAAGGAGTGCATAGTAAAAGCTTTGAATTCCTAAAAAATCTCTATGTTTCATGGTATTTCACTTTACGGAGTACAAGTGCCTAGTCTGACTGGGTCAAAAAACGGCCTGTGAAAATCCAAGCCAAGTCCAAGTCCTGTAACTATGGTCCGGATTGAGCCCATCTTTTAAAGGAGAAACAGATTCAAAGCAGCACAAATTGTCACCAGGAAATCAGTAACAAGTTCATTCATGTTCAAACCCGTCCTGGAAAAACAAAAAGACATGAAGAGCACCCAGAACGGAAGTTGGGTTAGTTGTGATTCCAACTGTTCAAGTGGTTTGGTTTTTGGAATCGTGTTGGTTTTACATGTATTGAGAGGCAGCTGAACAATCATTCAGAAAGGTTCTCAGTTGCAGCAAGAGATAGAAGGTGAATTTGCAGAGTAAGAACAAAGAATCACACACAAGCAGCAAGATGGGCTGTTGCATGATAGAGAGAGGAGGCACAGCACCATTTCTGAGCTAAAGTTTTCCCACCTTGGGTTTTTCCAAGGAATATCTTTCATCACTCTTTTTTCTGTGTATGCTGTTATGGATTTTGCTTACTTCTTCACTTATGAATTGATTTACAGCACTTAAACAAACCAATGTTGCAGAACTCAGTGGGTACTTGCAGGACTTGCAAGTACTCATGCAACCGGACCATAAACAAGTTCTCACCATTAATACTCAACCACAGGATTCAACAAAAACTTGCCACAAGAAAAATCGAATAACTCACAAGAAAAGAATTACCCAACTCGCGACTTCCACAAAACTTGGCAAACAAAGGAAAAAATGTCATAAAGTTCATTTCAACACATTTTTTATTGTTTACCGGGATTTCTACTCTTTGACAACATTTTACTGAGGTCGCAGATCGGGTGTGAAGTCACAGGCCTAGTATTCATCTGTTTGCAACTCTACATTTTCCCATTTCCACTTGAGGCTGCATATTTATTTGCTGAATCAGTTATGTGTTAGGCTTCCATATTTATATGACTTTTTATTGTTTTGTAACTGTATTGAAGATATTTTGTTAGTGTCAACAATTAAGAAGCTTCACAATTTTGATTTTTTTTAAAAGTTAATGGCTGTCAAGGGCTGTAAAGAACACTCTACTTTTTGAAAATAAAATTCTGTTATTTCCTTTTTATTAAACTTTATTTCTATTTTTCGAAAACAAATATGGCATCCATAACACAACTAGGAGAATTGTCTAAAATATGAGAGAAGGCATAAATTGTCTAAAATATCACCTTGCACAGACCCATTGCCAAGATGTAGAACTATGGAAAAAAGCAAATTTGGAGGTTGAGTGTAATGTCCCCTACCTTGATTTGCCCTATAATTTGCCTATTGATCACAAATTTCAGCAAATTAGGGTTAGGGCTTCACCTTATTAAATAAATATCTTTTTAATTAAGTAATCTTGGATTGGGATCCTGCATTCACCACATGAACAGTATATGCAAATATGTATACATACTTGTTAGGGTTAGACAATTGCATTACATCCATAGGTTATTAACAAAGCAAACATATTGCAAATTTTGGGAGAAGGGACATGATGGGTCCGCCCGAAGCATATGCCAAGCCTAAGAGGGTGTATACCATAGCCCTCCCCATTGGCGACTTGTATTTGCTTTCCCCATCAAGGCCATGACTCCCGGAAGACACATGCCAGCTTGTGGGAATGGGCAAAGAATGGGAAAAGATCGCAAGCGACCTCTTTTGACACTTACCACTTCACCCCAAGCCCATCCTCATTGTGGGATTGGGCGGAGGTCGCAAGTGGTATCTTTTATGCTCTTACCGCTTCACCCCAGGCCCCTCCCACAAGGTGGGTTTCTAACAATCAACCATAATTCTGATTCAATCATACGATATCCTTCTTCCCTATCTTATAAGGGATATACATAGGAAAACAATTATTTGCAAAAAAAACACATTTACATTCCTTTATTATGCAGGGTCATATTCATATAATGCAAGATGGCAAATGGCAGAAATACACCTGAATATGGAATGGATCTGACATACTCTTGTTTAGGTATATATTTATGTTATACGGTATGCTATGTTGGGTGCGGCCCTTCCTTCCACATTTATGGCCACATTCCCGCGGTTCTTGGCACTTCAAGCACAAACTCTTCCTTTTTAGGTCATCTAATGATTGACACACATGACCACGTTCGCATTTCCCATTACAATGAAAGCAGGATTTTTCTCGGTGTTCCTACTTCTGCCTTTCATCACTATGAGAGTACTTGGAGGGTGTATTAAAGTTCTTGGGCTTGTCCTTGGATGGGTTATTCTCAAATTTCATTGCCTTTTGAATGGCCTCTTCTAGGTTGGTTGGTTCTAAAGCACTTACTATACTCTTGATTGATTCCTTCAATCCCTCCACAAATAAGTAGGTAAGTCTTCCTTGAGAGATCTCTGGTACCATGACAGCAAATTTTTGGAATTCAATGGCATAGTCTTCTACAATTCCATGTTGTCTTAGTAGTGTTAGTTCTTTAAAGTACCATTCGAGGTGTTTTTGGTCACAAACCTTTTGATAAGTTTTTGAGTGAATTCATCATAGGAGGTTATGTGTTGGCGGCCTTGGGTAATAAGGCCATGGTGCCACCACTCGTGCGCCATTCCTATTAAATAGAGTACGGGAACTTAATGGCATTTCCCTCTGTCATGGGGCCTAGTGATAGATAAGTGTCCAATTTTTGGACCCATGAGCGTGCCATGATTTTTCATGCTCCATCAAAACTAGGAAGGGTTATCTTGCTCATCCTTTCTTTTAGGTCTTTGTCGTGTTACTTTTTTCTTTCCTTCCTAGGGGCAGCTCTCATTTTGGCATCACAGTAGTCTTTAAAGGAGACATTCTTCCTAAATTCAGGGTCAATTCTATTGTATGCTTCCACGATTCCATCCCCATTATCCATGGACGGTTCATTTGCTTCTTCCATGTGTTCCTCTAGGTAGGAAGGGAGGTCTTGTTGGCATAGTGTTGGGTACCTTTGGGGAGATGGGGTTATTGTTCTCGGAGTGATTAGAGTTAGTTTCCCTTCCATTATTGTTGCTCATATTTTGAATAGCTTGGAGGAGGAGTTGGGTGGTTCTTTCATTCCTCTCGTTTTGGTCCATGAGGGCTTGAGTGGTTTGTTCCATGAAGGTTCTCATTGCATTTCTCATTTGTTCACTCATGGTGTTGCTTGTTGTAAGCTTCCTTCTTTCCCCTTCTAAAGCTCTTTGAGCCCTTTGGCTATTTTGCATTAACTACCTTTTACAGAATGGCAGGAAAGATGCTCTGATACCACTTGTAATGTCCCCTACCTTGATTTGCCCTAGAATTGACCTATTGATCACAAATTTCAGAAAATTAGGGTTAGGGTTTCATGTTATTAAATAAATATCTTTTTAATTAAGTAATCTTGGATTGGGATCCTACATTCACCACATGAACACTATATGCAAATATGTATATATACTTGTTAGGATTAGACAATTGCATTACATCCATAGGTTATTAACAAAGCAAACATATTAGAATTGTGGGAGAAGGGACATGATGGGTCCGCCTAAAGCCACATGCCAAGCCTAAGAGGGTGTATACCACAGCCCTCCCCCTTGGTGACTTGTATCTCCTTTCCCCATCAAGGCCACAACTCATAGAAGACACATGCCAACTTGAGGGAATGGGCGGAGGTCGCAAGCGAGCTCTTTTGACACTTACCACTTCACCCCCAAGCCCATCCTCATTGTGGGATTGGGCGGAGGTCACAAGTGGGATCTTTTATGCTCTTACTGCTTCACCCCAGGCCCCTCCCACAAGGTGGGTTTCCGATAGTCAAGTGTTGTACCCAAACCAAATTTTTTGCTTCATTAAGGCATTTTGCTTAAAAGAGTCTAAACTTTGCTAAAATGATGTCAAATACAGTTTTTGAGCAATATCAAGCATGGACTTTGGTCAGTGCTATGTCAGTCAAAAGCAACTGATGGTCAGTCCCTGGAGCTCAGAATCAAAACCTGGAACTCAGAAAGAGACATGTGATGATGAGGAAACACTTCACGATCAAATTATTCTCCTACATGGTCATTTCAGTAGCCAGAAAGGTGTTTACAGAGACAAAAATTGATGAAGATTTTTAGCAAAATGAATATTTGCGCCCCTGTAGCTCAGGGGCACCCTTCTTTTTGAGGGCCCAGATCTTGTTACTTTTGTTTGTAAATGCAGTCAATCTCTTCACAATTAGCCCAGCTTTCCGACGAGCTATCCGGCGAAGTCATCCGAGTTGCAAAACTCTAGCAACTGACGTCAAAAGCTAAAGGTACAAGAGGTTGCATATTGCAAAGGATGGTCAGTTCACAGCTTTTGAGCTCCTGTAGCCCAGGGGCGCCCTTTTTAAAGAGGGTCTAGATTCTAGGATTCTTGCCAGTTGATGCATTTAATCTCTTCACGACTAGTCTGGCTATCTAACGAGCTATCAAATGCAGAAATCCGAGACTCAGAGCTCCGGCAGTCAGGGTTAGAAGATGAGGTTACAAGGAGACTTCACATCACAGAAACTTCCTCTAATGGTAAAATTGCGTCCCTGTACCTCAGGGGCGCCCTTCAAGATGGCTCTTGAGATGAATGAGTTTGCAAATGAGGTCTTCCTGATATTTGTGCTACTCTAGCCTGGTTTCGCAACGCACCAGTCAGCCAATCAATCCGATATTCTAAGAGATCGTGGCAAAGATTCTACCAGGCACGTAAATTAGCGGGTGAAGAAACATGAAATATACACGGTAGCCTCTGTAGGCCAGGGGCGCCCAGCCTTTAGGCCTGTCAGATGGGGTTATTAGCTTTCGAAGTCTTCTCGGGACTTGTGCGTAATTACTCCAGCTATCCAACGAGCCCAGCCGTCAGCCTCTGGGATTTGGCAAACGCTCGTACGTGCGGGGTCTTTGCAGAATATTGAAAAACGAAGACAGCTCAAAAAATGGCTAAGTTTGGTCGTATATTCCATCTTGGGAAAGGCGCCCTTCTCTTTGAGGTCTTAGAAGCAGTTTTCCTGCCTTGTCACCTCAAGAGACATCTCGCGTAGGTCCTTCTAGCTACGCGTTGAGACAAACGGTGTGTGAATCATGTCACCCCAACTCCCGATATCAGAGGTCAAAGAAGGGCATTTGGTTGAGTGTTGTACTTTTGTCAAAATGGTAATTGAGCCTTTTCAGGCCAAGGGCGCCATTGCTTTTGGGGTCCTTAATATAGCTTTCAGGTGCCTTGCGTATATTCGTGGATGCGGAATACTTCTAGTCTAACAGTGAGCCTATCATCCAGTCAACAGGGTTCACCGTTCATCATCAGCAGTCATTTGAAGCGTCAGATGGCAAAATGGAGAAATGGCTAAGTCTGATGTCTGAAAATCAATTTAATCAAAGGCACCTAATCTTTTGAGGTGTTAAAACGTTGGTTTTAGCAGTGATGACTCCCAACAGACATTTCTTCCTTGCTCTACAGGCTTCGCAATGAATGTCCCTACTCAGTCTCAGCATCACCCGGTCACCCGGAAATCAATGTTGAATATGGCCAGTTGTAACTTTGTAGTCAGCTACAAAGTAGGAAGTTAGTAAAAAACGTAATATCTTGAGCAAATGGACGCCTATGAGGACAAATGGGGACTTTTCAAAATCAGTGAAGTTCACCGAATGAATCCAAGAGCTTCACGTGGTTTGTCAACTGATTAAAATAATATTAAATATTTATTTTGCATATTCAAGCATTAAATGGCAATTTTCTCAAATTGGCACCTCTTTTTGCTAGATTTTCAAAATTGCATGATGAATATTTTTATTATTATTTTATTCTGGACTTCAAGTCAATCTCAGTTCGAGTTGGAGGGGTCCAATCAGAAGCATTATATTTCAGTCGAGGGTTTTAAATCTTGCAATCATCATTATGGTGCGAATTTATTCTATTTATTCATGGCGCCAATCATTTAATCACTCATCCAGTTCCAGAAATTCATATTTCTTCACAAGCAGAGCGAATTTTCTCCAGAGATTGGGCATTTTCATCAACAATCAATAGCAAAGGCATCAAAAACATTCTTTTGCAGGTACAAATCCAAGATTCATCAGCAGAATTCAAGGCAGAGTGGCGATTTTAACAAAAGAAAAGCATCAAAACCTCATTCTTTTGTCTTAAATTCTTCTACTTCTCGTCTTAAATTCTATCGCATGTGTGAAGAATTGGCAGATTTTGACAAAACAAATCATCTGGGTTGATTCAGAATAGCTTCCTCAAGAAAACCCATGTGCCAAAATTTTTCAAGAAAATTTACTCCAGAGCATCAGTTCTCAAGGCTCCAATTTTCTCAACTGAAAATTCCTTGCATGGTCAAGTAGAAGTCAAATTTTCGCATTTTTGATGTTCTGGATTGTCTTAGAATCTTTTTCTGGACAAAACCCATATCTCAGATTTTTCCGTGAAAATTGCCCTTTGATAGGCTATTTTTAGCCTCAGCAGGCTATTTTTAGCTTTCCAGAAAAGTTGTCAGAATATAGCCGTGTTTACAGTCAATAGGCGAGTTTTTCAAAGTGTAGTTCACACAGACTGAATTCAATACCAAATCGGTCTTAATTCATGACTTCATCAGAAAAGCTAAGATCGATTTGTATCAAGTGCATTCAGAGGGTTGACAGGAGTAGTCACTCAAATCAATATGGTTGCATGCCTCGTATGGCCAATTGTCTTCCAAAGCCGGTTTAGAGGGTTGATACCGTTGGAATTTTGCATGTGCAGCAAGTTCATTTGCATTTCTCACAACCAGAGTGTGCGCAGTCAAACCTCGCAGTTTCGTCATGCAACACTTTTTCATTAAGGAAAAGTGTTGGAGACATCAAGCTGTAGAAGAGATAGTGATCATCACTTCAGTTACGAAGCCGCCAAAGTTATAAGTTAGTGAAATGCTAGTTTGAGTGTGTAAAGATTTCCAAGATTGCTCAAGTTGCTGATAAGCAGAATTGTCAATTAAGGCAGGTGACACAGTCAACAACCTCGTGGAGGGGTTGGTTGCTCGAGATATCAGCCAATGATCAATCAGTTAAAACCTACAGTTGTCTGCGAGAACAGAATCCGGAGCATGCAATTAGAACTCGACTTTCATCTTCAGTTCTCTTTGCAGGGTCCTCACATGTCTATCTTTATCCTCAGAGATATCTTGCAAGACTTGGAGTTTTATTAGGGTTTACATTAACTAATGGTAGTATTCCAGTTAACTTGCTTTCAATAAGGACGTGCATGCTTGCACATTGTCCATTTTTAGATTAGATGTTTCGGTTAACTGATTGTAGCTTTCCAATTAACTATATAGTTTTCTTTATTAGGGTTTAACAATAATCTTGCATGCATTGCGAGACTGCAGTTGACTCAAGGTGATTTTAGGGTTCCCCACACCTTTTGATGTCTATAAATAAGAGCTTTTGCTCATTTGTACATAACTTTTGCACGAGAGAGAAATATATGTTGTGCCTACCTTGCCTTCAATATTGCTCGTTTTGTATCTGTTCATGAGTATTTACTATTATGATGAATTGTTATGCCACTTGGGTTTCGTGCAATTATAATGGTGAATTCTTGCTTTAGTTAGATATAGTGGCTAGTTTGATCGTAGATTGTATGCGTGTGTCACCTATGCAATTTATTGTCCTAGTTGGCTATCCTTCATGTTTTGTGTTCAATAAACTCGTTCAGATTGAGCTGATAGATGTGCCACCTTGCCTTCAAGTTGAGAATCTGTACTTGGTTATTGTGTGATGTGTGTGAATAATAAACTTATTCAGATTGAGCTGATAGTTGTGCCACCTTGCCTTCAAGTTGAGAATCTGTACTCGGTTTATCGTGTGTTGTCGTTTCCAATAAGCCTATTCAAACAAGCAAATAGTTGTGCCACCTTGCCTTCACGTTGTGAGTCTGTACCCAGCTTATCGTCAGATAATCATTCCCGCTCTGTTTCCTCATGCTCTGAATTCTTGAGGGGATTGGATAGTTAAAGTTACTTAGTTTTGTGTGTTATAGTTAAGTCTTGCGAAACCAAAAAATACTTAGCTGCAACGTATAGAGTTTTCTTGAAAGCCTTGTACCTCTTACATCTGAGACAAAAAGATAGGATATAGTTTAGTTTATTTCCCTTTTCAAGTACTTTTGTCAAGCACAACGAGGGAGCTTCCCCTCCTAATTTGAAGAGCACTCATTGCGTAGTGTGCATAGCTGTCCGTACCAACTTGCACTCCAGAGGTGTTAGTTGTCACGCCAACATCAAGCATAATTCTGATTCAATCATACGATATCCTTCTTCCCTATCTTATAAGGAATATACATAGGAAAACAATTATTTGCAGAAAACACACATTTACATTCCTTTATTATGCAGGGCCATATTCATATATTGCAAGATAGTAAATGGCAGAAATACACCTGAATATGGAATGGATCTGACATACTCTTGTTTAGGTATATATTTAAGTTATACGGTATGCTATGTTGGATCGCACTGGTCCTTGTAGTGCTCTTGTCTCTTTCTCTTTTCCCCAAAGAATATCTGTCTAGCAATCGATGATCTCCTTCTGTTGAAATGACCCACTCCTTATACTTACAACTGCAGATGGACATGCCTTTTCATATCACGTATTCATTTAAAGACATGTCTCTTGCCTTGACTAAACGCAGCCTTCCTTAGGATAATTAATTACATTAATATTATCATTGCTTAATCACTGTGTCTAAATTAGATCATTGTATGATGATTGTTTATCTTTTAATATTCATTTGATTGACTTCATGTTTGATGCAGGTTGACTTGCATTTGAGCGATTGGATTCCTCACAACCCAGCAATCTGATTTATAATTTTATTATTTTGGCGGGGGCATGACATTGAGGATGGACAAAAGCTCTCCCTTTATCAATTTAGCAAAAAAAAAAAAAAAGTAAAGAAAGAGGATAATAGAATCAATGGGATCCCCAATCCCATTTTTCTGTTGGGCTTTTTTTCTTCCATTGGACCATGGATACAAGGATTAGGCAATGTGGGCACCCACAGTTCCAGTTCTCTTGTTTCTTGAACACTCCTAGTGCACAACATTTGTTGGAAGGTACTACGTAGAATAGGGAATTGCATCATGAGGCAATAGTTGGCAAGTGCCCAATTCTGGTACTACAACAACATTGTATTTAATGTTGATTCAGGTTCTTATTGGCAACAGTTGGTTAATACACTGACTGTGGCAAGAAAGGGGTTCAAAGCCCTGAGCCATCATGACTTGAGTGGCTCAATATTGCAAGATAAGGTCCAAAACACATATAAGCTAGTAGAGGAATGAAAAAAAAAAACTTGGAATAGGAAAGGCTGCAGCATTTTATCTAACAGGTGGATAGATGATCAAAATGAGGCACTCATTAACTTTGTAGTGCCTTTAGGAGGTCAGTATGTCTTTCTGAAGTCAATTGATGTCTCTGTTGAAATAAAAACACTGAAAAATGCAACTTGTTCACTGAGATGGTGATGGAGGTGGAAGTCAAAAATGTTATCCAGTTAGTAATAGACAATGCATTTGCATATGTGGTAGCTGGTAGACGTTTAAAAGCAAGGCACTTTACAATGTTTTGGAGCCCTTGTGCCACTTACTAGCTTGACTGTCTCCTTGAAAATAAAAGGAAACTAAGCTAGGTGAAGAATGTGGCAGAAGATGCAAAGAATGTCATCAAGTACATCTATGACCACCCATGGATCCCAAATCTCATGAGAGAGCACACTAATGGCAAGGAGCTTGTGAGTGCAAAAGTGACATGCTTTGCCACAAATTTCCTCCTCTTATAGAATATAGCCCAATATGCCCACATAATTTGCATGCAATGCTTCATCTTGTGATACCAGAACATTTACATACCAACAAGAAACACTAAATATATACTAACTTTTGAAAATCACATGTTAAACAAAACATCAAAATCAATGAGTATCTAGATATCAAGTAGCTTTATCACATCTAGAATAGACAAACATGCTCAAAGCATCCTCATGTGCAATCATCTGGCTATGAAATAGCTAATTCTTCTGACCAAGGAGAATTTAAAAAGCAGATTTTTTTAAATATGCAAGTAATGAAGAAAAAGATTGTGAATCAAAACAGTGCACCCTGGAAAGGGTTCATCTTTCATATTTTATTAATGAAGACAATAAACCCGCTCGAATAAACACAATACCCCAGATTTTAATCATATAGAATTCAAGTAACTAATATAGCAATAGCCCTGACCTTATTAACATATTACAACTTAACCATGTGCCTTAATAAGCAGCTAGAACTCTATGAAGTAAAGTGAGGTTTCAATCATCAAGTAAAAAAGGTTTAGAAAAGTAAAACAACAGATCAATAACAGCAGCAAGACATATGCTGTATGTCTACAGCCAAGAGCAGGGAAATATACCAGATTCCGTCCATAATCATATGCAAGCATGGCAACTTCTCTTGGCTGACCCGCAAGAAGAGCAATAGCCTTGCAGCTATTTGCCATCAATGATGCTGTTTTGCAAAATGTTTTTTGCATGTAGTACTCCATGCTGCATACAGCCATATATAAATCATTACAAAAGAATAAATTATTTTCTTTCTTTATAAAGAATAAACATTTTAATATGAAATAGAATCACAAAAAAAATCCCAGTATAAAGTCATCCAGACTAAAACAGTGAGAGTTACAAAAGGCACTCAGCTTGAATTGTGGCTGCAAGCCCCTTCTGGACCTTGTCACTGCTAAGCAGCTGTTCAATGGCCTTCATCCTAGTCAGCAGGTTTTGTTGAATCTGTTGCAGTAGACGGAGACATCTGGCCTGGTTGGTAAAAAAGGTTTGAATTGCATGTTGTTTTTTTTTTGAGATAGTGAATGTTGTGAAACACCAGACTTCTAAGTTTCTGCTGAGAAATCTGCTATTGGGTTTTGTTTTGATAACCTTTATGAGACCCTCTAGTTGGTGATTTAAATTTGCTAGAGCAATGAAAGGATGATTTATTTAATTTCATCTTTCCCTCATTGGTCCAGATGTTAGCCTGGGAGACGGAATTTGTTTTTAGTTTGGGATTTTCAGAGTTTTCATTTCCCAGGTAAAGGTGAAAGAGACTGGGGGACTTGAAACAAACAGGGTGAAGGAGAGTTACATCAAAAGGAAGATTGGTGGAAGGACTGGACTTGATTCTAGGAGGGGAAGTCAGTAAAGCAAGGTATTTTCGTTTTTGAGACACTACTCAGTAATACAATGGATTTCAATGGGTTGATTGACATAGCTGATCTGTTCGACTTGGGAGGTGGAAAAAGCAGAGAGAATGGAGTTATTGTATATTGTGTTATGGTGTTACTGGGCTACATCTTTTAAGATGGCAAAAGGCAGGGATTGCTCTTACCTTGTAGAGCAAGAGGAAGTCATTCTTCTTCTAAGATAATGATTTGATGGGCACCATTAGTTTTCTATCTACATCAGGACTGATGAGGTTGTGAACCTCCATAGAAGTGTTGTTGGATCTAGCCATCTTCCTGTAATATGTTTTCAGAGGAAACCTACATAGTTGGATGCATCTATCTGCAGTACCAAACAATCCTTTTGTACATTGAGGTAGAAGGCAGGTACTATTTCTCATGTTCATTGTTAATGCAATTTGAGTAGCAAGAGATAGATAGTTGATTTTAAGTAACCTAGAGAAATTCTTGCATTTAGTGCATGTTGATTGTGTATGTTAGAATAATATTATTATTGTATTGTTAATGGTCAATAGTAGTTTAGTTTACTACTGTTTCTACAGTAGTCTGTAGGTAGGTTGAGTAGGTGACTTCCTTAAATATCTACAATAACTTTTCTCTTCTTTTTAATGTAACTCTTTTCATGTTAATATGATGAATGCTTTCACCATTCACATGGTATCAGAGCGTGTTAGGGTTTCTGGGTAAATTCGTGGCTTTTTTGGTGAAATTTCGTGCATTCTTTGTGCTGACTTAGGTCGCGATTTGCAGTTCTCCATGCCGCAGTTTTTTTTAGACTTCTTCTGGCCGTGTTTTCGTCTTCATCTGGATGCGATTTTCGTCTAGAACCTTGTGCGACTCTATGCAATCTCTTTGCATCTCTTTGTGCCCTCTTTGTCTTCACTTTTCTGAGCCATCGAGCCGCGTTTTCTTCCTGTTTTGTGGCCGCGTACTGGTTGCGTCTTCTGAAGATATTTGCTCGCGTTTTTAGACAATTGTGAGCCTTTTTTGTTCGTCTTTTCCTTCAAGCAAGTTGCCTAGGGTTCTACCCTCTGTTCGCTACGATTTCATGAGGATTCGAGCTGTTTTTTGCAACTCTTTTGTGCTTTCATGGCCGCCTAGGGAATTTTGTACTTTCGGCTAGGGTTTTGACCCTTCAAATCAAGTCCAAAAAATTTTCTAATTGCAAATTCATGGTGGGTTTTTCGAGATCTCAATTGGGTTGTCATTCGATTTTTCTGGGTACCTCATTTTTCGTGCCTCAAAATTTGTGCGGTCAAAATTTTTTGGTTATTCCTCAATCCTTCTGGGTTTTTATTAATATTTTATGGGTTTTCAATAAAACCTCGAAATCCGTGCTAGGGTTTCGGTTTCTGCCTTGGAATTTGTCCTGTAGAACCTATTTCTGTTTTTTGTGCATTATTTTGTCCTCACCAGTTTGACCTCGAGGTGCGTAATGGCATCTCTAACGAAATAATGCTCGAAAGCAACCAGAAGTTCAACGGGAAGAATTACAACACCTGGAAGCAGCGCATGATTACGATCTTTGAATATTAGTGTCTCGATCAAGTCGTTTTGGGGAACTCAACTCGTCCCACTGTAGTCGGCAAGGACCAAGATAAATGGGATGAACGCAACCGAGAAGCCGTCATGCTCATCAAACTCTCAGTCACAGATGAGCAACTACCTCAGGTACCGTCTGGCCAAACTGCTATGGAAATTTGGGATCACTTGAAAGCCCTTCATGAAACCTCCGACAAGAGTAGAGCGTTCTTTCTCAAGAACATGCTTTTTTCCATCATGATGGATGAGAAAATGTCCTTATAGGAACATCTGACAAAGATTAAGGACATTCCTGATCAGTTGGAGGCAATTGGTCGCACAATGGAGGAAGAGGACATGGTCGTCATTACTCTAAAGAGTCTCCCACATTCGTATGAGCATTTCATCGAGACGTTGAATATCAGCTCCACCAATGTTGATCTCAAATTTGAAGATCTTTGCAACAAGCTCTTGCAGCAGGATCATTGGAGACAGCAGTTTGGAAGCAGTACCAGTTCGTTCTCCACAGAGCAAGCATTCTCTGCCAAATCTTCTGCTAAGAACAAAGGGAAGGCGCAAACTTCTCAGCTGAAAAGCTCTGGTTCTTCTCAGGACAGCAAGAAGAAAAAGAACGTTCAGTGCAATTATTGTCGTAAATACGGTCACATGAAGGCAGACTGTCGCATTCGGTTGGCTTCTGAACAAAAGAAGCAAGGAGGGTCTCAACAAAAGGCAAATGTTGCGGAGCACACTAATCAGAAAGAATCTGCATTCTATGTGTTTATGGCCAAGAGAACAGCAGATCTAGTAAAATCTTCTGCTTGGTATATTGATTCCGGGGCATCGCGACATATTACTCATTGTCAGGATTGGTTCACAAAATTCGAACCATTCTCTGATCCTGTCATTTTTGGAGGAGGCGAATAGTACACAGTTGTTGGTAAGGGCACTGTCCAAATTCACTCAAGAGGAGGAAATTTACTCTTTCTCGATATTTACTATGTTTCAGGCATGGAACATAACCTTCTCTCAGTCAATCAAATCATGCGGCATTCTCCCCAGTTGGATGTTGTTTTCACTTCGTCCACCTGCAACATTATTGATAGGGAGACTCGTACTCCAATCGCTATGGGACTTGAGGATCATGGTCTATATAGACTTGTTGATTCCAGTGATTCTCAGGAGCACGCTCTAGTAGCAAGGAGTACTTCCATCAGCAAACTTTGGCATCAGTGTTATGGGCACTTGAATGTGCACTACCTCTCTCAACTGTCTCGGGACGGTTTGGTCGCTGGTCTACCTAAGATCCAAACTCAAAATCATGGAGTTTGTGGAGCCTGTCAAGCTAGGAAGCAACATTAGACACCGTTCTCGGATGGTGATTCTTGGCGAGCCTCCAAGGTACTTCAATTGGTTGACGCCGATGTATGTGGACCGATGAACACTCCATCTGTTACTGGGTCCAGGTACTTTTTATTATTTGTTGATGATTTTAGTCGCAAAATGTGGGTGTATTTTTTGAAACATAAATCAGATGTGTTCAATACATTTCAGCAGTATAAGGCCTTAGTGGAGAAGGAATCAGGTTCTCAGACTGTTACTCTAAGGTTAGATAAAGGGGGGGAGTTTTGTTCAACTGACTTCTCTTCTTTTTGTGCTACACACGGTATTAAACTACAACTCACCACACCATACACCCCTCAGCAGAATGGTGTCGTTGAACGTAGGAATCACACCATTACTGAAATGGCTCGTTCTATGTTGGAGTACAAAAATGTACCTAAGAAGTACTAGGTTGAAACAGTCTACACTGCAGTCTACCTCCTGAATCGGTCACCTACACAGGCCGTTAAGAAGATGACTCCTAAAGAAGCCTAGTTAGGACGTAAGCCTAAGGTGGGCCATCTGAAAGTCTTCGATTCTACAGATCATGTATAGATTCCAGATGCCAAGTGTGCCAAGTTGGACTCCAAGAGCCAGACACTTATGTTTACTAGTTACAACGACAATCACAAGGCATACAAGTTGATTGATGTGGAGACAGATCGTCTCATATTCAATCGTGATATTGTGATTGATGAGACTACTGGTACATTTGTTCCTACTTCCAGTCCTGCAGATCAACCTATGAAGGTTTCTGATGAGGGTGTTCTTCTTCCTCTTGGTTCCCCTGATGGGAGGGCTTTAGAGCATTCTAACTCTGAAGATGAGGAGTCTACCGATCATGATCTAGCACCACCTGATTTTCCTTAGGACTCACATCCAGATGACTTTATTCTAGAAATCCCAGGAGTTGTTGTTTCTCCTATTCCAAATGTTGGCACTTCTACTCGTCGGCCTAAGTCATGGGCCAAGACTATCGGAGATCTTCATGATGATGAACTCATTGAGGGCAGATCAGCTCGTAGCAAGAGCAAGCAGCAACACACTGTCAATTTTGCTCTTATGGCCAACATCCACAGCATCTATGAGCCTCATACATATTCAAAGGCAAAAGGAATTCTAGAGTGGGAAAAGGCTATGGCGAACGAATATCATAGTCTTCTGAAAAATCACACTTGGGTTCTTTCCGATCTTCCTCCTGGGAAGAAACCTATCAGTTACAAATGGGTATACAAAGGTCAAGTATCATGCAGATGGTACTTTGGATAAATACAAGGCTAGATTAGTTGCTCGGGGATTCACACAACGGGAGGGCATTGACTACAAGGAGACTTTTGCTCCTATGGCCAAGATGAGCATAATTCGTCTATTGCAGCCCAATTTGGATGGACAGTTCATTAGATGGATGTTAAGAGTGCCTTCCTCAACGGTGAGTTGCAGGAAGAAGTCTACATGACGCAACCTCCTGGTTTCAAGGTTGCTTGCAAAGAGTATCAGGTATGTAGGCTCGTTAAAGCACTCTATGGACTGAAACAGGCTCCTCGTGCATGGTATATCAAGAATGATCAATACTTGGTTGATCATGGTTTTCAACGCAGCCCTTCTGACACTAATCTGTATGTCAAACACTCTGGTGATGATATCCTCTTTCTTGTTGTCTATGTTGACGATTTGATCATTACTAGCATAGTGTAGCACATTTGATTGCGGCAATCAAACAGGATTTGTGCCAAACCTTTGACATAATAGATTTGGGCCTTCTTCATTATTGTTTGGGTATTGAGGTTTGGCAGACCGCTAGTAGCATCTTTATCTCTCAGTCTAAATATGTCAAAAGTCTGCTTGACAAATTTCTGATGCAGGACTGCAAACCTACCTCCACACCTATAGAGAAGGGGCTGAAGTTGTCAGCCAACTCTAATTCACCTCCGATCGATGAAACGACCTTCAGGCAACTAGTGGGCAGTCTCATCTACCTCACTGCCAATAGACCTGACATCAGTTTTGCAGTGAGTTACATTTCTCACTTCATGACAACTCAAAAAGTTGATCATTGGATTGCAACAAAGCGAGTGCTGAGATATGTTAAGGGCACTTCAGACTATGGCATTCTGTATGGAAGATGCAAGGATCCACAGCTGATTGGTTATATAGACTCCAATTGGGCAGGTTCAATAGATGACAAAAAATCCACTTTTGGGTATGTATTCAATTTGGGTACAAGTGTTGTAACATGGAGCAGCAAGAAGCAGCAGGCAGTGGCTCTTTCCTCAACTGAAGCAGAGTATCGAGGAACCGTTAAGGCAGCATGTGAGGCAGTTTGGCTCCGCAGGATGCTTTCTAACATGCACATGTCACAAGCAGGACCTTCTCCCCTGTACACGGATAATCAAAGGGTGCTCAAATTGGCCAAAAATCCAGTCTTCCATGAACGTACCAAGCATGCCGAGCTTCATTGTCACTACATCCGCAAGCTGGTAGAAGACGGATCAATTCAGCTACAGTATGTTCCAACAGCGGATCAAACTGCAAATATTCTCACCAAGTCTCTGATCCCGGATAAATTTGTCAACTTCAAGGGGCAACTTGGTGTTGTTGACAAATTGACCATTAAGGGAGGTGTTGTGACCTAACTCACACCTCGCCCCATTGCAAATGGGGACCCTTGACGTTTGCTTTTTAGGGTTTTGCTTTCGCCTGCTTTCGTTTTGTCTGCTCTTTGTTTGGGGGTTTTTTAGGTTTCAATTTTGAACGGTCACCCGAGTCGAGTCAATGAATTTTAGTCTGGATCAATGTATAAACGTCACCATTATGCTTAGAAGGCCTGGGAGACGAAGATCGACTGTCGTTTCGGTCAATTCTAACACTTCCAAATTTTTAGGGTTTCTCACCCCGGGCCCCCTATTTTTTAGGACCTACTTTTTTGGCACTTTTGGGCAATTCTGGGATCCCTATTTTTTAGGGTCTATTTTTGGAAAGTTGCTATTTTTGGATAATTTCTATTTTTAGAAGGGCCACGAGTTTCGAAAACGCACTCAGAAGTTCGAAACGAGCAACGAAACTCTCAGAAAATTGATTCAAAGTTTTTTTTTGAAATTTTGGTCAAAAATCTGGAAAATCATAAAAAAGTTCAAAAATCTGGAAAATTCGTTCAAAAATGGTGAGAAATTCTGGAAAATCACAGGGAAATCTGGTAAAAGCACCAAAAATGGTTGAAGATTTGATGAAATTCGTCAAGAAATATGGAAATTTGTGAGAAATCTGAACAGTTCATGGGAAAATCTGAACACAATCATGGAGAAAACTGAGATATACGCCTTCAGCTCACAAGTAATGGTGAAGTACAGAAGAAATGAATGGCAAACACCTTCAGCCAAGCAGTCAATGGCATGAAAATCTGAGCAATGGCAACAGATCTGGTAAGTCCGCCCTTGGAAATGTCTAAATTCTGAAGCAATGGACAGTCACATGATGAAGTCCGCCCATGGAGAAAGAAGAAAATGTCTAAGAAAATGAGGCCATGGCCAGGCATAAGCTGGAGTCCGCCCAAGGTTGAATGTCAAGTGGCAAGCAAAACAAGAAACTCCGACCAGCAACATGAAGACAATGGTTGGCCAGTTGATGAAGTCTGCCATCCATTGGCAAGAAATATCATGAAGTCCGCCTTAGTCAATGAGGCAGTGGTCAGACCAACAGCCAAGTCCGCCTATGTCAATGGCAAAGAAGATGATGAAGTCCGCCCTCCAAAGCATCCAATGGCAAAGAAAACAAGCAAGTCCGCCCTAGTCTTGGCCAACCAAAGCATGAAGTCCGCCCTCCAACCAAGGCAAGTGGCCAACCACAAGACAAAGTCCGCCCCAGCCAAGAAGGTAAATGGCAATGAAGAGTGTGAAGTCCGCCCAAGGTAAGAGAAAGAAATTTGGCTAAGGCATGGACAAAGATAAGTTAAAGTGGCAACAAAATGTGGCAAGTCCGCCCTAGGCATAAGGTAAGTGGCAAAGAAGATGGTCAAAGTCCGCCTATGAAAAAGAAAGAGAAATGGCTAAGGCATAGCCAAGGAAAAGAGAATGGTAAAGAAAATGGCAAAGTCCGCCATGTATTGAGAATATAAAAAATTAAAATTTGCCTAAGTCCAAACTTTTGGAAAACTAAAATATGCATGGCACTTTGAATATTTGCCCAAGTGACCAGAGAAAATCTTCGCCATGGCTAGAAAAATTAAGCAAATGGACAAAATAAAATTGGATTTGTCAAGGAAAATTATCGAAAACTCAAGAATTTGGATAAATAAAATCGGACCCGGCAAAAGAATTTTGGACCAGAGACAAGTCATGGCTAGAAAATTATTGGACATGGCTAGAAAATTATTGGACATGGCTAGGAAAATGTCAGACGAGAAATATTTTTTTGGCAAAATAAAATTGGACATGGCCAAATATTTTTGGGAAACGATCAAAAAAAAATCATGGACAAATAAATTGGATGATCAAGATTATGGCGAGAAAAAATTGAAAAAATGAAAAATTTGCCTAAGGCATTGACAATGAAATTTTCGAAAATCGAACGGGTTGGAATGGACACATAAAATAATTATTTTAATCTTTTATTTTCCAACACCAAAAAAGAGATAAGTCTTGAAAATTTTGAAATTGGAAAGAGAGTAAAGGAGTTTTGTTAAACTGTGAATGAAATTAGAAACTTTCCCGGACGAGGTGATTAAGGATAAAGCTTGCCATCTTGAAACAAAGTGAAAGAATGAGTTCGAACTTGATTCAAAGGAAACTTTGCAAATATGCTAAAATGATCGACCCTCTCACTTCTATAAGTGATTTCGTTTTTCATTTGTGCAATCACTCAATTTTGAGAGGAAAAGTGGTGAGAGGAAAATTGTTTAAGGCAAAGGTTGAGAAATTTGCAGCAAAGTGAAAGAAATATTCTGTTATCAGCTTGCATTGCAACCGTGATCACGTCTCCAAGAAGTCACAAGGCAGATTTTTCTTGTCCATTTCATGTTAACATGAAGCTTCACCATTTATTTAGTTTTCCAGCTTGTTATTTTTCGCGAAATCTAATTTGATTACCAGCTGGAATGTTTGTTCAAATAGATTTTAATGTCGAATTCTTATTATCTCTGTCTTCCTTTTCTTGCAGATCTACTTTTCGAAGCATTCAAGATGAAGTTTGCAAGCAAAGGTGTCCAAACTCAATCAAAGATCAAGTCCAAGTGGGAGCACGTTCTAGACACAGATCTTGGCCACGTTGATCTTGACGACTTCCGAAAGAGAATGTATGGAACTGACGGACGCCTGCCAACACCAATCGCCATGAGGATGATGCGAAACGGAATCGTCCATGCAGCTGGTTTTCCACCAGCAAAAGAATGTCCTGAGTTGATGGCAGAATGCGCACTACATTACAACGCACAAGACAGACAGATAGAAGCTCCTGACGGAAGAGTCCTTGCTTACTTGTCCGAGCCGGAAATCCAGGAGACTTTTGGCATTCCAGTATACAACCGAACATCCTATCGCACTAAGCAAGACGCACTCAAACTTTATCAAAGTCAGAAGGATCTATGTGCATCCAACATAAACAAGAATTGGTTATTAAAACCAAAGCCTACTGCAAGCAAAATGCCGAAAAAGTTGATCAGAACCCACTTCAAAGAAGAATATCGCGATATTGTTCTGCTACTTAACAGAATGGTAGGCAGTGCCCACGGTGCTCCTTTCGAGGAATGGATGTACTATTTTATTGACGAAATAATCACTGGAGTCAAAATGTTCAATTGGTCCAGGATGATTAGCGACAGCTTGCACGAACAGTTGGTCAACTTTGAGCAGACCAAGATTTTCCACATGAGCTCCTACATTGTATATTCACTTGCGAGATATTATAAATATCCTGGCTTGACATGCAAAGGCGTGGTTGGCAACGGCGAGGGGAAATTCAAAGTCTATGACTGCTATCCACAGCTGCAGCTGAAAGAGAAGTCCCACTTCCGGCGAGCTCACGATGCATTTTTGATGTATATCACCAGGCTTCTTCAGGGCGGAACGCACCAAAGACTCTCGCATGAAGCCAAAAGCCTGATCAGTCGCTATGGATTCTGGTTCATTCAGTATCCTAAGTTCACCTACATCAGAATCCAAGGATTTTCGGGAAATCCTTATAGGCTGCCTATCTATCCGACTAACAGGATGGTATTGTTGGAAGTGCTAAGACAGCTAGAAACATATCAGAACATCCAAAGGCCTAAGCAGAAAGCTGCCATCACCTTTCCGTTTTTCATCGGCAACATGGAGGAGTCATGCCCAACAGCACAAGCAGCAGAGGTTGGAGCAACTTCGATCCGCTTCATCACATCAAGATTGTGGACGGAGAAAGATACAAACATCGGGTTGACCTAGAAGACTTTTGGGCTAACGCAGCCGATGAATACGATGTAAGGAGAAGGTTATGGTCACGGTTGCCCCCGAGCATGATAAGGGCGACGGAGCTCTTCAAAATACCTAACCAACTGCAAGACGATGGGATATATGTGCAGCCAGACTTCAAAGAAAATGAGCCACTACCTCCTATAAAATGGTTCGAGCCTGAGATGGGTGATCTAGCCACTTTGATGCGCCCTGTTTTCAAGTACTCTCAGTGGTGGATAGATCGTCAAGTAGAAGTGTTAAATCAGAGAAATGTGCAGTTTACCTACGAGTTGATGGGAGACACTGAGTCATGTTCTTCAAATGCCGGTGCATCTCATGCAGATGGACAGGCAGATGCTGCCAACTCCAAGAAGAGGAAAGAAGCCGATAAGTCTGCAGTTCAAGACAAGGGTAAAGAGATAGATGAAGGGCCTTCGCGGAAGAAACACAAGTCTAAACCTCTTCAGTCGGCTACTTCTAGGAACATAGAAGAAATGCTTGCCTTGGATAGAGAATCCTTGGAAGATGCCATGATCCCTTCTCCAGTGGAAAATGTAGAACCAATCCAGGTAGAAGATGATGATCAACCTTCTCCAGCAAGCACGGAAATCTTAGGATCGGATAACGACACAGACATCGAGGATGGAGAATTTGAGGAAGGAATGATTTCCACCCTCAAAGGCATCCAAGAGGACCCATCCGTCCAGGAAATCCAGGATATGCAGCTAGTCCAAGAAATTCAAAGTATGCCAGAAATTCAGGAAGAACAGGAAATGCAGGACATGCAGGACGTCCAAAATCAAGAGGACATGATTGAACAGCCAACAGTACCAGAGTGGCTGAGGGAAAGATTGAAAAGAAAAGCGCCAGTGGAGGTCCCGGAGGAGGACAATGACACGGATTTTCTGGCCAGATTAGAGCAAACTGCCCCAAGGAAGAAGGCCAAGAAGTTCTCAACCATTCAGAGGGATGAAACTGGAAATCGCACGGTGCAAATTGCAGTGCCTACGGCCGACAAGTTTCAAGACGAGATTGCTCCTGAGGAATATGCTATCACAACAGTCGACATGGGTCCAACATCAAAGGGGCAGGAAGTCGAAGACTTGGATAATTCCGTGGCCACCATCAAGGCCAGATTAGAAAAGGAAGTTGCCAAGAAAAAGGAGTACAAGAAAGAAATCCAGCGCCTAAAGGACTACATCCAGCACTTGACAAAGCCATTAAACGAAGGTGAACAGGTGGCGCCTTTACCTCCAAATGCCTCACAAGAACCAAGTGTGAACTTTGAAGAGGAGTTGACAACAGCGAGGGAGGCTAAAGATTGGATGGTTGCAAGGAAAAAAGAGGCGTTGGTGTTTGCAGAAAAGTTGGCGCAAGTAAATGAGCAGGCTTCCTTCATGCTTTCACGAGTTGCAGATCTTGCAGAGTCATGGAGCAGTCTCGAGGATATTCAGAGCAGGATCATCCCATGCATCCGGGAACTGAAGGGCATTTCAAAGCAACGGTTGATCGAAGACAAGGTTATCGAGGCTGGAGCGGCTTATGACTTCAACGGATGGTACTATGCCTTAATCTCAAGGAAAGGAGTCCTCGAAAAGGTGAAGCAGGATGGTGGTAGAATTGAAGAACAAGTAAAAGAAATTCAAAGTAAAATCTATGAGATGGCTGCAGATATGCTAGACAAGGAGATTGTCCGAAGGAAACACTTGCGGCCAAGGAGTTTGAAAGAGCAAGTACAGAAAGTTTTCTCCACCACCGGGCCAATTATGAAGGAAGGCTTCACCAAAGTGTTTGAATTCATGGCCATCAGAAGCTCCTTCTTGTTGCAAGAGCCAATATGGGCGAATGTGTTTGCAGAATGTGCCGAGAACTTGGATTTGTTGGAGTACAACATTAGCGTGCTGCCCGACATTGCTATGGAGGAGGTTGACCTGATAGTGTCCAGGTTCGCCGAACGTGAGGCTGCACAAGTGGATAAGGATGACACTCCAGTTGTCTAGTGTTCTCTTCAGTTAACTGATTGTGGTTTTGGAAACCCTAATTAGGGTTTAGTTCCATTTAATCTTGGCCATTGATCTTGAATCAATCTCGGCCGTTCTTTGTAATTTGAAAAACTATATAAACCCCCCTCCTCTCTCTCTCATTTTCATAGTTAGAGGCTTAGAAGTTAGAGGAGATTAAGAGTTAGAGCAGATTTGAGATAGATAGTTAGAAATAAAGAGAGAGTTTGTATGAGATTGTTGTGAAAACACTACTTTAATAATGAAGTTCAAATGCATGAGGTGCCTTGAATACTTGATTGTTGAATAGTTGCATGGTCGCATATTTTCTTTCTCTCTTAGTAGATTCGAATTAAAATGTATGTTAGAAGAATGATTGATTGATAACGGAGATTAGTGGAACCGAGCTCATACTTTCTTTGGGTGGATGATTTCACTCAATACTGAGCTTTATTGTGGATGCTTAACTTCTGTTTTAATAATTGTTGTTCGATCTGATGGCAATTATTTATCACGTGAAAATCACAAGCACATTCCTAGAAGATTGCACTTGCTCTGCGTAGTTGTCGTTAAACGTGGCGAAACAGAGTATGGTTTATTTGGTTTCACTTAGTCTTCGTCTTCTCTTGATTTCTTAGGAGTAGCATAGAGTCTCTAAACCCTAAATCTTTTTTTACTTTTTTTATATAAAATAAAAAAACCAAAAATGGTACTGCATTTATGTCTCCACTTCTCCGAATGACTTGCAAAATCTTACTTGTGCCTACAGCAAATCACATCCATACCACAGAGCCTATCCGCGTTCATCTTAAACATTGGAATTACCCTATGAACTCACTTGCAATCTTAGCATAGGAAGTAGTTTTTCAAGAGAGAATAGAGCGTCTGTGACACTTTGTTCTAAGGTGTTTGTTGTGTCATAAAAACGCACATCAACAGGAGGGTGTTAGAATAATATTATTATTGTATTGTTAATGGTCAATAGTAGTTTAGTTTACTACTATTTCTACAGTACAGTAACTTTTCTCTTCTTTTTAATGTAACTCTTTTCATGTTAATATGATGAATGCTTTCACTATTCACAGTGTAGTTAGTGTACAACACATATTATTATGTTTCAATAATATGGTTTATCTGACTATGTATTAATTGTTCTTGGCTTCAAGTAGTTATAAGTGTCATTTGGTCAACAATTGTGTTCCTCTTCGCAACCGTCAGGTTCTTTAAATAGATTTTGTATCAAGGAAAGTATTATGATCTAATTAGATCGACTCTAATCCTTGGCTGACCATCTCTGGTCTACTTCTGTAATAACTTCATATGCAAATAAAGATATACTTTTACTCCATTTGATATGCATTATTAATTATGTTCATCATTTCTAAGTATTCATTTTATCAAATAGGAGAGTAAACATTGGTGGTGTTGCCTTAAAAGAAATCAAGTCAAATCTGAGAGATTCATGCCCATAGACCCCAATAAAGGTGGGAAGAGACCACAAGGTTGTCAAGACCAGGAGATTAAGTAATCTTTAGGAATTGTACAGCAAACAGAACAAAGGAGAAGATTACGAGAAACACTTGAGGAAAATACAACTGTACAATTCCCAAGTCAGAGTCCTTCCTAAGAATGCAGTTGGAGCTGGAGCGTAAGCCTAAGTCAGAGTCCAAGCCAAAGTCAAAACCTCAATCTAGAAAATAAAAACAAACCCACCACAAGAAACCGTACGAGTAAGGAGTGGCAAGAGATAGCATGACATTTTCCCTTACCAAACAAAATGTGGATTCATCTAACAAATCAAGTTGAAAAGTCAAGACAACCTTCTCTAGACAACGGAAGTTTGGAGAAGTTTGGAGACGAAGTCAAATTCCTTCACAAAAGTGTATGAGTAACCTTTGGGGCATCAAAAGGTTGCCAATTGAAGGAGAGGAAGCCAAGCCAAGGGTGTATAAAAGAAAATCTTAAGGAAATACAAGTGTCAAAACACTGAGGCAGGACAAGTTGAAGATTCCCAGGTGTCCAAGAGTGTGAGAGAAGCACAAAAATGTCTAAATCAAAACTCCTTAGCAACCATTTCCAAGCACTAGGTTTGCATCAGAATAAAATAAGCCCTGCTGGAAAAAGCAAAAGTTGCCCAATGTTACAGGAAATGGATTAGAGGATCCCACTAGGCATTATCTAGACAACAAATGAGCAAGATGATAAAGCAATTTGGCTACAATCTTTTCCAACCACCATGAAAGGTGTAGCAATTAACTACTATATAAAAATTAACCAAGCCTCCCGAAACACATGGGAGAGATTAAGGAAGGCTTTCAAAGAAGAGTTTAAATTGCTTCATGATGGTAATGAAATTGTAGCAAAATTTTACAAAACAAAACAAGGTAACCATGAAAATGTACGAGCTTATAATCGTAGACTTTAAGAATTGCTTGCAAAGTTAGAAAAAGAACGAGCCAACAGTCTCAAGGAAAGATGGTTCATCGAAGGTCTACATTCCTCATTAAGAAAAAAGATGAGGGTAGTACCACCCTCTTCCTATGGAAAAGCCTACAATTAAGCAATGGACATAGAAAGTGGAGATAAAATATCCTCGCATAGTAAAAGAAAAACAAAGGAAGATGGAAGTTTGGATGACAATAGTGACAATAAATCGGGAATGGTACAAGCGCTCTAGAGTGACATGCTTCGAACAATAAAAGAATTGAAGGTGAAAAAAGAAACCAACAAAGAAACTATTGAACTATGGTGTATTGAGTGCAAAAGTGAAGGTCACACCAAAGGTAAATATCCTAGAAAAATGTTGTGAGATTTGCTAGGTTATGGGTCATTCAATAAAAGAGTTCCCATATAATTTGAAGACCAAAAGTGCATAAGTACTCTTTACACATGAAGTGAAGAGCACATAGGAAATACTGAGAGGGGGGGGGAGGTGAATCAGTATTTCAAAACATTTTAAAACTTTAAACCAGATTTAACATGTAAATTAGAAATCAAAACATTAAGAGCATCATCAAACAATATTAACAAGATGAACACCAGGATTACGTGAAAAACCCTTTCAGGTAAAAAACCACAGCAAAATATTGCTTTTATTATTCTCCAAAGGGCACCAACCCTGATTACATTTAGTGAGAAACCACCCACCGAGAGCACCAACTCTCCTTCAAAGCACCAACTCCGATTACATTTAGTGAGCACCAACCCACTGAGAACACCAACCCTGATTTGAAGCACCAACTCCAAATACACCAAAGCACCAACTCCAATGACTGAAGCACCAACTCCAAACTTTGAATACAAATCTGCAAACTACTGATTTAAGCAATGCCTTCACATGAATTGTGAGGCTCACATCCACATACACACTGTCCAAAGATCAGAAAACCCAAATACCCACAACGTCTATCTTGCATACCCAAGATCACCGTGCCAAAACAATAGACAATGTCACTCACGTTTCAATATTATTCAAAAATAAAAACTTCATACAAGGACAACAAGCACCATACTCTACTCCACACTCAAACTGGAAAACTTCAAGCACTTAACCTTTCCAAACTGCTCTCTCACACGAACTGAAAAGCTCCTTTCACCTTCTCATTTCTTTCACAAAATAGGTAGACCTAATAACAATATTCTTTCAAAAACACGTCTCCAACACCAGGTCCGATCCACGGTGATAACCGTTGTCACACAAATATATGCTATTGTTGTAGATGAGAAAGAAAGTATACCAATTGTACATAACTTCAGTTCTCTCCAAAAGGTAAAGTTCAATTTTTGTAGCTTCACAAGTGAAAACTGTAGCTAGTAAGACTCAAAAATCTGCAATTAGCCATTTGGCCCCCAACTTTTCAACTAGTGGGTGAGTTTTAATGGGACAAAAGATAATTATTGGAACCCAAGCATTTTGTTGAACTTTGTAGTCATTTCATTTAGGAAGAAAGTGTATGACACATTGTGGTCAGGTTTGGTTGGTAGCAACCAAAGCTAATCACATCTAGAAAAAGAATACAATCTTGGCTGAGAACAAGGGTCAGAAATATATAGTTGATTTGAAAAATTAAGCAGTCAATGAGAAAGCAACTTCCTCATATTCGTCAGATTCGGACTCTGGAGAAGAATGGACGAAGAATTAGGGTCCAGTGGAATCAAATGAGGAAGGAAACTTGGAGTTACAATGATGTTCAAAGGATGAAACAAATTCTCTTTGTGGCCCATTTCATTGGCAAATAGAGGATTATAAAGTATTTCCATCAAACTATAATTTTATTGAAGCTACAAAGATCGATCAAGACAAATGAGGATTGTGTGATGATAAGCAACCAATGAAGATTGACTTGGAAAAGATGGATAGTTTAGTTGTGTTGGATGTGGTACAAGGTTTTCAAAAGATAACACTTTCAATTCCAGCAAAGGCATTCGATTTTGAGAAAGGGAAAAATATCAAACATAAAATTTTGCACTCTGAATGCAAAAGACCAAGTGGGCCCCACATGAGAAGAAAAATAAAAGGTGAAACATCAAACTTCATTCTTAAAAGCAATCATACATCCTCTCCTAATTTTCTGACAACAGTCTTTTTCCCTTCACCCTGTCGTACGCTATCCTTGCCTATCATACACTGTACGACCTTACCAACATCTCACTATAAAAATCATTTCTATTGTATGACATGTTGCGCAAATTATTTTTATTGTATGATTTAGTTTCCCTCCATCCATATAGTCCAAAAAAGTTGTACGACCCCCACTTGTACACCACTTTTCATCAATCAATCTCATCATGCGTTCACCTCAATTACAAATTCCATCATACAATTGCTGATATCTGCAAATAGATTGATGGTAAATGGGATAAGATTTATAATGAGAAAGATTGTACATATAGAATGACGAGTTTGAGTCACTATAGGAGTGCTCAACTCAAGGTGGCAATAATGCTCCACCAAGTGGCAAACAAGAAATGCCACATATCTTTGAAGAGTTCAACAAACTCTCCAAATGACACATCGCCACATAAGGTAGCTTAACATATAAAGTAGAATACTAAAACAATTAAATAATAATTCTACTCTAACATAATTCTCCGACATATGTGCAATGGAATCAAGGAAGACAATAGCACCAAGTACTAACTTCTAAATTAATAATAAGCCATCTGATTTATGATACATTAAATGGAATTCAACAATCAATCATTTGGATTTATTAAAAAGGTTTGCTTTTGCAACTAACCTAATGTCAACACAATGGTGGGAGTACATTGGCTATGAGGCCAAATCACTTCATTGGATGGCAATACAAATTCTAACCCAACCATGCACTTTTTCTACTTGTGAGCATTCTTCGAGTGTATTTGAGCTGGAGCATATACACTCTAAAAACACAACCGATTGAACCAACAACAGATGAATGATTTGGGCTTCGTCCACCACAACCTTCATCTTTGGTTGAATAAAATTTGTGGTAAGAAACTTTCCAATTATGACTTTCAATAATTTTCTATTTTTTTAACATACTGGTAGGTTGAGAACTTATGCTTTCATCATTGCTAACCTCAAGTAGAATTGAAGATGATCAACCAATTGATACTAATTCTGAATGGACCACAACCAAGGAGGAGTGTGATGAGCCCTGCTGGCTCTCAGCTCAAAACCCTCTTTTCTTAAGTCTTTAATTGTGTTTTAAAGTTTTTTAGAGAAATCTTATTAGACAGAAGAGAAGGGGCGCAGCATATTTTTGCTCATAAAAGATGATTTTAATCTTATTTCTTCAGAATGAAAGTACAGAAAGTATTATTCAACTCCAACAAAGAGATTTAGAAAGATAAACATACCAAGAAAGCTCCAGATTATTTTAAATAAAGAAATGGCCAAATCTACAGCCGGAAATGGTGAAAATCAGCTTGTAGGCACGCCAATGCTCCAGAAGTGGTTTCTCCTGCTGAGAAACAAGTCACAATGCACTGAAATAGCTAGCCGCCCATGATGGATGCCAAAACCCTCTCAAAAAGAAGGCGTTTTCCTTAATTGCTTCACACGCCTTTCTCAAGGCACAAAAACCAAGGTAGGCCGTACGGCTTATGAAAGCAAAGGTAGAATCCCTGATGACAAGTATCTGAACTGTAGAATGGTACACCTCCAGAAGGAACCCTCAATTATTATCAAGAACAAATAACTGCATAAAATTAAGCTCTGTCTGCAACTGTAGAACTTCTGTGTGAAGCCCTCCACTGTACGGATTCAGCTGATCTCTCACAACCTCAAACGTACTCAACACTGAAGAGTTTTCCGTTCTCCAATGGACACAATGATCAAACCCTGCTCTCAGGAGAATGCTCAGAGAAAATATGCACAAGGCAAATTGAAAATAGTCAAAAGATATCCGTTTCTATTGCCAGCAAATGCCTTTATACCAAAAGGCACGCATTTCAAGAAATGTACGGCCTTTCTCTTCATTAAAATATTATAATATTTTAATATATTCCCTTTCAATAGTTTGAGCGCACTTTTATAATATTTAAAGTCATTAAAATATTATAATCCCCTTTTGACATTTAAGTGATATAAAAATATAAATAAAGTCAATGTGACTTTATTAAAAGGGCGTTTTAAGTTAATAAATTAACTTAATCACTTAAATTTCCGTAATATGCTCAAAACTCAGGATAATCTCGTGCCGTCAGAAGCGATGAACTCCTGGAATGCCAACGCTCACTGTGATCTAAACACTGTCCACTGAAAACACGAACAAACAAACTCTCCAAAATGCACCACTGACCCTCTATCCATACTGGCTAGCCCACAAGGGTCCAATAAAAGGCTAACCATCGCAAAACAAGATCATGCTGAAACAGGGGACATTACAAGGAGCCTACATTTAGTGAAGAGGACATAGATGTCCTTAATGAGTTTTGGATGATCATGAACATGCTTGGTTGGACAAAATGATTGCAAACACAAAGGCTGCAGGAGCATCAACTTCTGCTTCACACATATAGTCATGGCTGCTTAGAGATAATTTGCATTTTGAATTTTGTATTCTCCCATTTTGTTTTGTTTATGTCAGTTGACTAAAGACTTGAGTAATGACTAATGAGTCTATGACATTGACAATATCTAGTAGTATTCTTAAAATTAAGACTAGACACTTGATATTTGAGGAGAATTCAAGAGTAACTGACATCATTCAAATTTTGAATCTTTATTTATGTCTATTTGGACCTTGTTTCTCTTTCTACACACTCTATTTGGCATGGCATAAATAACATTTGCAGTTTTCTCCCATGTTTTTATGAATATTTTAGCCTCTTTTGATTTGTCATGTTTTTCCTAAGTTTTCCCCATTTTAAATCCATGTAATTGGATCCATTTATACTTTGGTTTGTTGTGCCATTGCCGTGTACATATAATGTAACTATGGTATCCAGATCCTCATGCATTTAGCCATTAGCATATTTAATATGTTTTTTCTTTGCCTTCTCATTTTGCATGTAAGGTGAAAAAAATTTGTGCTGTGCTCCCATTCCTATAGTCATTTTGTTCTTGAATTTAGTTTTCAAAAGATTTCTTCACACCTATAGATGTCATCCAATTGAGCAGCAAAGCTTCTTTCTTCTTCTCTCAGGGAATCATATGACTCTTCTAGGAGAAGTTCTCATTCAATCTCATCTATTTTAGATTCATGGAGATCCTTTCCCTAAAACATCTTCCTAAAGACTTAAGTATTTCATTCTTTCAATTTGATTTTAATAAATTTTAAATTTCTTAACATATACATCTTTGTGCAATGATCTATAATTTGAATGAGCCAAAATCTTGTTATAAGCCTTTCCAACTTTGGATTTTCCATCAACATTTTTCCAAAGTTGAAAGGCAGTCTTCTAGGAATCTTATCCTTACCTATGACCAAGGCCATTCATCTGATCCAACTTATTCTAGGAATTCCAGCCTCATTTTGAACAAACCAAGAGATCAAGATCAAGAATCTATCAACTCTTTCTGCAATAAGGTTAGGACCTTTGCTTATGTTGGCCCAGGTGAACCATCTTCTGTGTGGTTTAACATCCCAACAATCTGAATCCTCAAGGGAGGAGATGAGTCTATCCTAACATTTCAGTCCCGCAAAACTATAAAATGGGACTCTTGCCATTTTCATACAGCCTTGAATCTCATTCCAACAATTTTCGTTGACTTGCTTTGGGGTCATAAACTTTGAAAATGACAAATAAATTTAGATAGATTTTACCAAGCACACCATCCAATAATCAAAAACTTTGCTAATAAAGAGTCACAACCTTATCAAGTTTTGTTTCCTGTAGCAGAACCATATCTTGATTATTTTTCTCCAAGAGTCTCTGGAGCAGACATCTCTTGGAGGGGAAATTAAGCCCCCTAATATTCCAAGAAAGAATCCTCAAGGAGAAAACTTAGATCTCTTGGTGCTTGCTAAGATGTCTTCCAATTATGATTGTTGTCTGTTGCAACTTCAACTAAGGAGGCATTTTGAAGAGGCACTTATTTATTAGGACTTCCCAGCTTATTTTGGGCATGTTGACTGATTTGAATTTACCCTTCATAGGGATTACTTCTAACTAGGAGAATACCGGAATTTCCTTATTTTGGGCTAGCAAGAACCTGATTTTCTCCCAGCTCCTACAGGGGTCTTTCTAGATCACCTTTGAATTCATACTCTGCAATCATCCCTTTTATTCTTCCTATGTCTGTATCCTAAAACTGTCTCTTTTACTTTCACCAGCTTCCTTTATAGTGGCATCCTTTTCCTTTCTTCTTTCCTTTATAATTCCTTTTCTTGGCAGTGTTTTTCCTTTTTAGCTTCAAAAAGCCATCTCCACTCTTTTCCAACTTCTTGGTTACCTTCTAACTAATTTGGCTTCTATATTGCCAGACATTCTCTAATAAGATGGCCATATTCATAACATCCTCTGCATCTGAAACGAATACTCTCATAGTCTAGGGTCTACATCCATTTGACTTCGTCTCTTTTCAAAGCAAGGCTTTTGGGAAGGGAGGAGATGAGGTCCATCTCCACACAGATCCTAGCATAAACTAGATGAACTTTGCCATGAAAAGGTCGGGATGTATCAATTAGCACTCCCAAAGATTTTGCTATCATGTTGAAAGATAATGTGACCGAAATTCCTGAGAGCATATAAACATATCCAAACCAATGTCATTGAAGGGATTTCTTCTGTAGGATGTTCATTAAAACGCTCGTGTTATTGAAGAAATAGGGGCCTCCACCAATAACTCCATCACAGTTATGTTCATTAGCAAAAGTTACAATGAAATATCCTTTAGCACATGATTGAATTTCATTATCTCCATTTGTTTTCCAATTTCCTCAAGTCTAGAATTATAGATCTTCAAGGGCGATCTAAGCATCATGTAATCTGCAAATCAAACTCCTTCCATGGAAGGATGAAACATTTTTCCTAAATTCCAGAAGATCAAGATTAATGATTGGAGATTCCTCCAAGGCTAGCATACACAGATGTGATCCCATTGTCATCTAACCAATCTTCTTCCCTCATGCAACCATTAACACATCAATTTCCTTCTCTCTAAGGGACAGGCGAGATCCTGCCAACAAATCTCTAAAAGAACCACCGAAAAGGAGCTGAATTATCTCCAGCCTTGCCACATAACTGAAGAACCAGTAAATCAAAGGATTTCAAAGATCAGAAAACATAGAAGAAACGCCATCAGAACTAGCTTTCAAGAAACCCTAGCAGAGCTCATCCTTTTCCTCTCAATAACTTAATTGTTGAATGTTAAATTGAAATTTTCTCATTTGAAGGACAAGTAAATGCAGAATTTTAGATAAATTGATTAAACAAATGGAGGTCTGTTTTAGCATGCATAATGTAAATGGGGTACAAAGACTTTGTTTGCACATCTGAAAATGTCCAGTCATGCTCTTATATGGCGGTAAAAATATTTAACGTATTTGACAGTGTTGTTTTAAGCAATGAATTTAAATGGTGGAGATATACCAAAGTAGATAACTTTGCTAATCTGATGAGAAAAAGTGAAGGCAAGATATCTACTGTAATGCTTCAAAAGTTCAGACTACAGATTTCTTTATACGTTTGCCCTTGTTACTTATAAATAATATCTCCAACTCACCTAGTGGTGAAGCAGCAAAGCACAGGGCAAAGAGAATCGCATCTATTGGGGACATCAAAAAGACTGAAAACCCAGGTAAAATTTAAGAACACTGAACTTTGTGAGGTGAAATAAATTCATACAACAAAAGCAATGACCCCGGTATCTGAAAAAACTAAGTTCTCCTTTCTTGAACTGAAAGCCACAATTATTTGTAAAGATAATGTAAAGAAATCTCTTAATCCTATGGTGCCAGCCTGCCAGGCGTGGTCCATTTTCCTTTCCTTGCCAATATTAACATGGAATCTCCGGTCTAATCTCAACTTTTTTATGCATTTTCTAAAAGTCATCATAAACAATTTACTCACCTAAATTGGTCTCTTTTTGAAGAGGATTGTTATATGCAGTTAAAAAGCACATACCAAATGCTGCATTTTCTTGGTGCACACATCCAACCATTTTCCAAATAAACTTTGTGAAGACATTACACATTATTTATATTGTAGCAGGTTGTAACAACAAAACTGAGCCAAATGCACACATGCACCAAAACACCCATTTATTGGAATACAAGATACAATACAACATACCTACAGCATTGTTCTGATGATGTTGTCATTTGCATTATCTCACCGGTAACAAGATGTTCCAATACCTTTGACAATAGTTCAACAACCTACATGAAGTTATAAGTTAGATATGGAAGTTCACATCAGTTATTGTGCAAATTTAACTATATATTATCAATCTATTGCCCAATTGTTGAAAGTCAAAAGAGCAGCTTCTGTACTGTTTGCTATATCATAAGAATGAAATTGAAACAAATGTGAAAATGAGACTTCCAAACAAAAAATGTTTAAATATATAACATCCTACTACTAAATATTAAAATAGCAGAATGTAACATGGAAACGTATGTTAGCAGAAGACAACACTTGTCCCAACATCAAAACCCTAGGACAAAAATTGATTAATGAATTCTCATGAAGCTTAAATAAAGCGAATCCTTGATACAAATATGAATGAAAAACTCAACTACTGTGTAATAAAACTGAATTTTTACTTCACAACACCATATGATAGACATTCAAATGTTTAAATTTTCACTACATATCACCAAGTAAACTAAAACCAACATACTAATAAGATAAAAGCATGAACCGAAACAACTAAATTAATATTGCATATCCCACAGACATGTATTCAAATCGACATACATAAATTTCAGGCAGCCTACCTGAGAACCTCCAAAAAAAAATTCCAACAATAACTTGGCCTTAATTGCCAGACATGTTGCACATGAAATAAAGCAGAAAACCTTAATTCTATAACTCAGAACAACTGACTATTTTGAATTCTACATCTTTAATATGATTTGGTTTAGACAAAATGCCTCCGGCATGCAATTAAAAATATAAAATGACCCATTTTAAAACAATACAAATGCACACACTCACAAGAAAGTAGCCAAGATATATAAAGGAATGGACCCAAAGGACCTAGCAGTATGTTTAGCCATACTTGTCACAGAAGTAAATATTAGGAATTGCAACATAACCATGAAATATTTGGTGGTTCTCAGTTGCATGTTTGCTTGAGGAATACACACATTTGAACCCAAAATTGTATTTGAGTTTCTAAGCAAATCATACTGGTTGACCATTTGGAATTGATGTTAAATGTGATTTTATGATTAAGTCACTGCAGAGGTATCCAATCCCGTAGATCACCTGATGAGTTTTTGGCATAAGTGTGCATAATGTGTAGTATAGAGAAATTGTTGGGATGGTTTAAAAGGACTGCAAAAAATGTTAGCCTGCTTCAGGCTACAAGGGAACAATTCATAAGAGAAACTGAAAGGAAGGAATTACAACAAAAAAAGAATGAAAACCCTAGACAGCATTTGGCCAAATGATTTGAATTCCACTAGATAGAAAGTTTGATACCGCTGTAGATGCAGAACAAAATGGAATGGAAGCAAGAAAATGCAGCTACGTAAAAGACTATACAGCTAATAGAATTACTGCTCTATTTGATTCTGATTTTATTACTGAAAAAAATAGCTATTTTCTACACCCATTTAAAGCAATCACTAGTTCTGAAACTATTGAGAAGTAACCATAATAATCCCTCCTTTGAAGAACCTACTTAAATATGGTAATTCTGACCCCAAGGTTAACCATTCTTGAGGTAATTCAGAAATGAGATATGAGGATGGTTACCAGAAAACTATAGTAAACAAACAAGACCATGTCCCTATCCCCGTCCCCATAGCCACAGTTTTTGGTAAATAAATTTATATGTGATATAGCCATACCTTTATTCAATTACTAATGTTTTCTAATTTTAGTGACGTCCCCATCCATTCAAATTGGATTTAACCAGCAGCATATGTCAATATCAACCTTCAGTACTTTCTTCACAAAGCAGATCAAATTGTGAATAGCATAGTTAAGGCAGTTCTAGTGATAATAGCAGATGGAATCGTGCAAAATTCTGATTTACATGGTAGTGCACAGGTTCAAGGTACTCAAGCTGTGCAAATTGTTTATCAGACATATGTTCATCCTTGTCGTTGTAGGAAAATTGATGACTTCAGCTATGGTCACAGATGGTCCAGAAGTACTGAATGACAATCCCTACATAAGAAGAAACAACTCATGCTACAGTATGGCTTCATATTCTAGGCAAGCATATATACAAACATCAAAATGTTGAAGTCAATTAAATTCGATAATTGAGATGAAATTCAAAAGATTGGTAGGATATTGGAAAACAGATACACCTGATGCATTGGTTATCAGAACAGATAGATCTACTACTAAATGAGGATGGGATTGTCTGATTTCTATTCCAATGGCAATCAAAGCACAGGTGGTAGGAAATGAAAATAACAAGGATGAAGACCAGTATCAAGATCATGCATTATAATTTTGAGGCTAAATTATACGTAGAGGAATCATCAACCAATGAAGAATCAATTCACATTCAAGCTCCAATTCTCGGTTTCCATAATAGCTTTGCTTATTTTTGTTTTTGTTCAGCATAACGCTACTTCAAAACTTTTACTTTTACAGAGCTCACCATTAATGAGATTAATTAATTTACATTAGAATTTCAGAGTATCTAACTGTTTTTTGAACCAAGGTTACCCCAAGTTTCCGGGACGGGGACGGCAGGGGACGGCGGGACGAGTCCCCAAGTTTCCGATTTTTGAGGCCAAAATTAGGGACGGCAGGGGACGGCTATACAAAAATATAGGGAAATTTTAAAAAATATAGGGAAATTTTAAATATTCAATACATAACATGAATAAGGCATGCATAATACACATTATAGAACATTAACATATAACATTTGTGTTCAACATTATGCCAATACTCAATACGCATTCAAAATTAACATACACGAATCATGAAACAACCTCCAAATTATAATTTATAAACTTATATCAAAATGCCCAAAGGCTACATTGCTGCCATATAGTTTTAAAGTTTTAGTTTGCTATGAAAATCAAAATACAATATCGTATGTCAATAATGAATACAAATTTACAAAATAAACAAAGAGCACTGCTGCCCCTAATCATCTCTCATAACTGCATCAAAATCAGAGTCATCCTCTGAGTCACTGCCACCATAATGCTCCTCCTCAGCCAATGGGACCCCAACCAAGCCCTCAGCTGTCTCCTCCTCATCTATCTGAGCCGCGTCCTCGGGATCAATATCCCACCGTAGAGCTGGAGTCTGTCGATACTCTGGAGTCTGTCGATCCTGAAGCCGAAGAGCACTATGAACAGCCACTAGCTTCTCTGCTCGTCTAGAGGTAAGTCTATTCCTCTTGACAGAGTGGATAAAGCCATATGTAGACCAATTCCTCTCTGCAGCAGAGGAACTAGCAACCTGTGCAAGAAGGCGAGTGGCAAGTATCTTCAACTGTGGTGTATCTCTCCCATGATAGGTCCACCATCCAATAGGGTTCCCTTGAGCTAATATAGCTCTATCCAACCTCGCCTGTGGTTTGCTCAAGTTTGGGCCATTAAGATTAGCAAAGTCTAGAAATTGTGACCGAAGTATTGAAGCTTGCTCGGCTGGATAAATCTTTTCAATGGCCTTTGTGAACCCATCTAAAACCTCAGGATCATCACATGGAGGCACCCTACCATCCCTTGGTGCATACCATTTTGGATTTAGAGCAAAGGCAGCCATATGAAGCGGGGTGTTCATTGTATTCCACCTCCGCGTCACAATGGGCCTAATGTGTTGCTCATATAAATCCAAAGTGGGGTCCTTTGCCAAAATAACTTGCCTGATCTTCCCAAGCATAGTGTCAAATGTCTCATATATCTCTCCAAGACTAGGAGAGTCTGTATCAGCATATCTAATGACATCTACAATGGGCGAGATAAAGGAGCAAATATATCTGCAAAATGCAAACAAAAAGTTCAAAATAATTAGTTGACAAGTTATTTGACATGTTAGAAACTTCAAAAGTTGGAACATTGGACAATAAAATTAAAATATTAAAATCAGAAATTTAATATGAAAATCAGCCATCTAATATGTCTTACCTCACATTGGCCCACCAATCATCATCGAGGATCTTTTGCTTGATGCTCTTTCCTTGAGTGGAACTTGCATTAGGCCATCTAGTCCACTCAGCATTGACCATCATTAGTTGTAGAGGCTCATGCACCTCAAGCATCCTCTCCAATAGGATGAAGTAGGTGGCATATCTACATTCATTAATTCAATGATTCATTAAAAAATAAAAATTTAAAACAAAATCAGATTATGAATACAAATTGAAAGTGAAACAAAATGAAGTAAATGGCATACCTTGTATCAACAGGTTTGAGAAACTCCTTCTTTGAAAATGTCCTGAAAAGAGCAAGTGAGGTGTGGTGGTTGCAAATGAACATTTGAATTTCTCTAGCTTCTGCCACCGTTTTCTTCACCCAATCCATCTTCCCTATGTCTTTCAATGCATTGTTCAATGCATGAACACAACATGGGGTCCAAAATATATGCCTGTAAGTACCCTCCACCATCAATCCAGCCGATTTGCACACACGTGCTGAATCGGTGATCACCTGCACCACATTTGCAGCCCCAACCTCCTCTATGGCATCTCTCAAAATGGAAAATTGGAAGTCAGCATCCTTACGTTTCCCTGAACAATCTACGGCTCGAAGAAAATAAGAACCAGCAGGGCATGTGACTATGACATTGATGAGTGGCCGACGTCTACAATCAGTCCACCCATCCATCACTATAGAGCACCCCGTCCTCATCCATGTTTGCCTCATCTCCTCCATTAACACATTAACTTTGGAGTACTCTTTGTCTAGGAGGGTGGTGCGTAGCTTATGATCTCCAGGGGGTACAAATGAAGGACCAACAGTGACTAAGTCTTTCACCATTTGTTTGAAATAAGAGGAACGGGCCACATGAAATGGAATGGCATGGGCAAAAAAGAATTTGGCAATGGAGGATTCACAGGTTTCTCGTGCTTGGTTTTGAAACATGGACTCAACTGAGGCTCCCTTATCACCACCAATCACCTTCCTCTTTCCTCTTAAGATAACAGTACTACCAACTGTGGAAGGACTAGGAGTAGGAGTAGGCATAGACGATTGTGAACTTGGGAAAGAAGGAGACCCAGTTTGAACCCCACCATCACACTCCATTTGAATTGTTTGGCACTCTACAAATAGTGCATCTGTCAATGCAGGACACGTTCTAACTCCATGGCCCACCTCACCCAAAAAATGAGACCTAACTCTAGTGTAGCTGCCCCTAAACTCCTTTTCACAAACATGGCATAACCAAACCCTACTCCCCCCTGAATTTTTTTGTCTTTCACCCATGGCTGTCACAAATTGAAGGAATGGTTTTTTTTTGTCTATTGGGTGTTTGGCATAGTCCTTCATAGTTTTGGAATTGGTTGATGAATGATGGTGTTGGGTAGGGGTTATTCTTATTTGCTCTCTAGTTTGCCTTCTAGCTTGCATTTCAACTTCACTATCACTCCCACCTTCACTGTTGCTCATATTTTTTGTTTTTAGAATGCAAGTGTTGACTGAAAATGAACAAAATAAAAAAAAATCAGACTATGCAAACTTCATATTTTGCAAAAAAAATGAAAAAAAAAGAATGGTGAAAGAAAATGCATACCTTTTTTGATGGATTTGCACTCCCAGCAACACTCTTTCAACCTCCTCTCCTCCAAACAGCTGCTCCTTCTCCTTCAATGGCTGCAATTTTTTTTCTTCTCAAACCCTTGGCTCCCTACACAAACAAAATGAAAATAATGAACTTTTAGAGGCCTCCTTTCATTCTTAAGAGAGCAAAACATGGTGGGGCCCACGTATGCCACATAGGCAGGGTTTTATTTTTTAATTTTTTGCTTTTTTTTTTAAGTTTGGGCTTAAAAAGGGCCGGTCCGGAGATCGAGGAGGCTGGTCGGCCTAGCTGCCGCCCTAATTTTCGTGGTCTCCGAGGGGCGTTTTTTTCAAAAAGGGGCGGTCCCCAGTCCCTAGCGTCCCTGGTAGGGGGCGTCCGGGCGGGGGGGTGGTTTTGGGACGCGTCCCCGGGTAACCCTGGTTTTTTCTGCATATAACCCTTCATATTATTTAACTTTATCAAACCAGTTGTTTTCCCCCAGACTGTCCTGGATTCCAGATCAAATATGAGGGTATAAAGTAAAAGGATGAAAATAACATTAAATAATAAAACTAAAAGGATTATAAAGCACAATAAGTTTATCCATCAATGTGCTATAACAACTCAAAATAGCCTTGTACGAAAAACATAAGAGAATAAAAGGATTACTGACAACTTAATCTACTTTGAAAGCAATGAGTGGAAGAAACCTGTAGCCCAATCTCAAAGGTACGTGTTGATGTGTTTTTCATGACCGCACCAACACAGAATAAAGTCGCCAACGGCTACCCTATTCTCTCTTGATCAAAGTATCCAGCACGCTAAGATTGCGAGAGAGTTCGTGCGTTCAACTCCAAGGTTCCTTCAGTGCGAATAGTCCTAGTTGGCTCAATGTGATTTTCTGGTATTTCAAGGGGACTTACGGAATTGTTCAACAGCAGAGGAAGGGGTTTTCACAATTCGACAGATTTATCAATGAAGCACGGGTGTCCTATTCTAACCAGAAATACTGAATTTAAAATGGTGGCAGGGTTTAGAGAGTCTAAATTTTATTCTCAGTGCGGGATATGGAGCTCAACTTTAGCAAACTTCAACCGGACTTCGCTTTGCCTCGCGTCAGACAGCTTCCATGGAGTCGGTGCAATCTTCAAGGGGGGTGACTAAAGATATTCAAACCACCACTTGACATGAAGATACCATCACAACGACGCATACCATCATTCAAACTATGATTGAAGTTAGGCCCACAATGTTTCCAGTTGACCACACAAGGCGAACACACCGTTAGTGAGCCCGCTAGTGGTATGGATAAGCGAAGCTTGCTTAGATCAAATACCACATTCCATTATTACAATCTACTTGAATGAAATGAAATTTACCCTACTTTAAGCTACTATTCAAATCAGAAGGACGAAGAAACCTTGCTAGCTACTCACAACAAAAGACGAAATTCACCATCAATGAAAACTCTTTTTATTGAGAGAGTGTTCACAACAATTTCTTACAAAGTTTTCAAAGGGAAAACTTTCCCTCTTTTTCAAACTATCTTACTTGCATGATCGAAGCTTGCTTAGATCAAATACCACATTCCATTATTACAATCTACTTGCATGAAATGAAATTTACCCTACTTTAAGCTACTATTCGAATCAGAAGGACGAAGAAACCTTGCTAGCTACTCACAACAAAAGACGAAATTCACCATCGATGAAAACTCTTTTTATTGAGAGAGTGTTCACAACAATTTCTTACAAAGTTTTCAAAGGGAAAACTTTCCCTCTTTTTCAAACTATCCTATCAATCTATACTAAGCTATCTCTAAGCTATCACCTGGCTGTCTCTCTATTCTAATCTCTATTGTCTAATTCTAATCTAATGAGATACAAATGAGGGGGGATGCCCCTTTATATAGCTGGCCAAGTCCAATGGACGGCTCAAATTACAATCGGCTGAATGGCCCAGATCGTGCCACCTCAGCCCTAAACAAGATTCACCCTAAAAATCGCCACAAAGAGGAGTGGGGTAATAAATGAGCAATTAATGGCCACCATCTTCTAGAAGATTCCTGTCTGGAAACGCGTTCACACTATTCTTCTTTCTGACTGCAAACTAGATGGGTCTGGTGGCCACTGCTTCAACTTCTTGGACTGGTACGGCAGGCACATTCTTGATCTGAAACTTCAAGGTTGTAACCTCCTTCCTGCTCGACGACGATTTTCCTCTTTGATGTTGTTCTTCGACTTTGAAGTTCTCGAGGATCATTTCTAACCTTTGGGCCTTCATCTTTTCCTATCTTGAACTTGATCATTTCTTCCTTGCCACCCGCCTGACTGTGTTGGGTGCACATTGGGTCTTCAAGGAGAAATTCCAACACTTAGCCATTTCTTGCAACTTTTCTTCTTTCATGTTTTGGGTGCAACCGAGATCTCGTGGAAGAGCTCGAAACTCATAACTTTATCTCCCTTCGAAGGTTGTAATATCATCGTGCTTCATCACTTCAAGTCATCGTGCTTTGGGCTTGACGTTCATCCTGCAAAACAAATAGAAAGAAGAGCATCAAAATACTTATAATATAAACTCACCTTACTTACCTGATTTTCATGCTTTAACTTCCAAGGTCCCGTTGTTTTTCTCTAGCCAACTTTGCTTTCTTCATGACTTAGAATATTTCCACATTATCATTCATCCCCTTTAGGGAACATCTAAAGACCTGAGCTTCCATTTTCATTCCTTATACTCCTTGGGCGTACTTCACTTTAGCATTTTGAAATCACCCTGTGAAAATATTAATTCAATTGCTCCCATTTCATTTCACTGGCTAAGGCGTTCACTCTAATATTTCATCCAACTTTGGCTCGAGAAAAAAAATGTTTTCATCAGGAATTTGATCAAAAATTATCTAGGCATTCAACTGCAAATTCATCAGCCAAGGCATTTTTATGTCAACAACACATTTTATTCCTTGCCTTAGAAAATTTTTAAAATTTTCCTTAGGAAATTCATCAACCCAGTGCCCATCAAAAATCCCCATCCCGAAGGCTTCGGCGAACTGTGGAAGACTTTAAAATCCATTCCTCATCGCAGACATCCAATACCCAGAAGAAAATTCCCCTCAAAAAGCGTTGAATTCATGTGTCTCCAAACGAAGGGGTAAATTTAATTTTTGAATTTTAAACCTTAGAAAAATATTTTGCCAACAATTTTATTCCTCATCTTCATCTCTAGGCGTATTTTCTTGCTCTGCCTTGAAAATTTTTATCATCTTCGTGAAGCTGGCACCCTTTAACGTATCTAAGCCAATTTTATTCATGCCTTAGAAAATTTCATCATCTCCATCATCTTGGGCGTATTTTTGTAAGGAAGGTGATATTTAAATATTAACACTTAGGAAAAATATTCTATCACCTAGCATGGGCGCATATAGTTATCAAGGAGGAATTAACTTCAATACTTGGAATATTTTCCTTCCAACATCTTTGGGCGCATCACACATGCCAAGGTGGACTCAACTCTAACGCCTTTGACTTAAAATATTTTTATCACCCTCTAGGTAAGTTGGGCGCATTTCACATATGGAGGAGGATTTTGACTTCAACGCCTTTGCCATCTTTTTCATCCTTACCTTTAGCATGCATTTTGGGCGCATTTCACCTATGAGGAAGACTTAACTTCAACGCCTTGGAATCTTTATTTGTCCTCATCTTGCATGGCGCATTCAAAGGGTCAAGGAGGACTAACTTCATGCCGTTTGTCTTTTCCCAGCTTTATTTTCACTTGCCTTCAACGCCTTTGACTTACCTTGACCCTTCTTCTTGCATGGGCACATTTAGGGGTGAGAGGAGGATAACTTCATGCCTTAGATTCTTCTTGCATGCTTGATAATGAGGGCGCATTTGGCATGCTGAGGAGGATATTTTAAACACTTAGGATTTTTTAACTTTACCTCTCTTGACATGGGCGCATTTTGAAGGTCTAGCAAGACTTATCTCTATGCCTTAGGATCTTTTTACTTGTCCCCACCTTAGATTCTCTTCTTGGGCGCATTTGGCATAGGGAGGTGGACTTAAGTCCAACACCAAGAAACTTTCTATCAACCTTTATCTCCTTGAGGTGGGCGCATTTTGATGGGTGAGCAAGATGTTGAGTTCAGACTTAGAATTTTCTAGCCTCCATCACCAGCTTGAGGGCGCATTTAGGGGGTCCTGCAAGATGTTTTTCAAACTTAGAAAATTTTCCATGGCTTGTCTCCAGTTGGGCGCATATGAGGGTGGCTACTTTCATTCTTGAAGACTTAGAAAAAATTTCAACTTCACTCCTTCTCACTTGGGCGCATATGCTAGGCTGAGCTTGAAGTTTCATTGCCTTAGACATTTTTCAAGGCTGATTATCCACTAGGGCGCATATGAGGCCTTGAGCTTCCAATTTGCAATACTTAGAATATTTCCCACTTCTTTCACTATTCAAGACGCCTAAGAGGGGGCCCACTTCAAATTTTAAACACTTACAATATTCTTTGAACTCTTCATGCAAGGCAAGGTGCATTTGAGGGCATCTACTTCAAATTTAAAGCACTTAGTGGAATTTCTACCCTCTTTTCTCCTCAAGGCGCAAATGGAGGGGTGAGCTTCAAATTTCTCATACTTATAAAAAATTTCATGCCATCTTCAGCTTCAAGGGCGCAAATGGAGGTGCATGCTTTAAGTTTTCAATACTTAGAATCTTTTTCACCGCCTTGACTTGAAGCGAGCGCATTTTGAAGGAGTGAGCAGGATTTGAGTGTAGACTTCGAAAATTTCATCAACCTGGCTTGAAGATGGGCACATTTTGCATGTGAAGGAGGATATTTTCCAGACTTAGGCTTTTTTCCTCATTCCTTCTGTCAACTCAATACTTACTATAAATAGTAAGTCCTTTGATTTTCACATCTCTGAAGCCCAGACTGATTTGAAATTTTAACCACAAGATCCTCATGACCTTGTTAGCCTGCTCACACTGCCATCTCGAGCTGACCTGCTAAAAATAGTATGTTTCTGAAGGTGGTTTACTATTTATAGTAACTGCTTGTTTCTGAGACCTCCACAACTCCGTTTGACTTGAAATTTGAATGACGTGCTCCTCATGGGGTGACTTGCCCGTTCACACTGGCGCCTACTGCTGGTTTACTATTTTTAGCCAATTTTTGGAACGCCTTACTATAAATAGTAAGTGCTCCGATTGCCTTCAAATTTTACCGGTGGATAGCTTGAAAGATGCTGATCGCAGTGGTATACACCGGTTTTCGAAAATTCTAGCATTTTACCCTTTGTTTTGGGTCCCGAAGCTAGAAACCCTAATTTAACTTGCATGTATATCAAATGACCTCCATTTGACCTCATTTTTTAGGCACTTCGCTCTGTTTGTGGTTCTAATGCGCTGGGCAGCTGCCGGAACGGACCTGCTAAAATAGTAAGTCTTTGAAAACTGGTCATCTCACTTTGCATGTCACACCACTGCGAAGCCCTCGAAAAACCCACAAGGAATCACCCGACATGCGCTGAAAACCCTGACATGCAAACCCTAAAAATAGCCTCTGAAGGCTAAAATCTGAAAGTTATCATCTCATTTTGCATGTTATATCGTCGCGAAGGTTTCAGAAAACCCAGAAAGAATCTCCAGACATGCATTGAAAAACTTCGCATATAAACCCTAAAAATAGCTCTCGAAGCTGAACTTGCTAAAAATAGACAGTTGTCTGTTTCAGCCCAAAATTTTGCAAGCAGGTAGCTCACAACGTTCTAAGTGCAGTGTGACTGTTGAAACTTCAAAAATGCTGAGAGAACGCCCTGAATTGCACACTTACTAAAAATAGTAAGTTGTCGGAATTTGATGAAACTTTGCTGGGAGCCTGCTGGAAGCATGCTAACAACAACGTTAGTCTTAGATTTCAATTTATTCACTTCATTTGATTTTAGATTGACCAGAGAAGTACAAACCCTAATTCTACAGACTTGGCGAAAATCTCACGTTTAAGCCCACAGATGGGCACATCCCCGGAAAGATAGATAGAACAAGAGAGAGACAACAGGAAAACAAACCAAAAATCAAGCCAAAAGTCCGAAACGAAGCAAAAATTAGGGAGGGTCCCCATTTGCAATGGGGCGATGTGTGAAAAAGGTCACAACAGTACGCATAACAAGCATTTCCACCAAAATCCATTATTAAAGTGCACCATCTCAAAACCATCCTCCACAATAAATTCTTTTTAAATCCACAATGGCAACCAAATAGGGGCGTGCTTTCAACTTTTTTGTCTACAGCTATAGTCAAAATACAATATTCTCAATAAGAAGGTGATGGAAAATGCTAAAAGAATTTGGCATGCAAGGCCACTCCATTCCAGGCAATTGTAGTTTGTTGACACCAGACCCCTTTTCAACAATTAGATCCTAAGTTCCTATGCAAAAATTAGCTATGATATTGTTACTGGAAAATAGTTATCTACATATTAAATAAATGATGAGTTGCTTACACTTCCATTTTATAGGGTTACACTAGCATTTTTGACAATATCGTATTTGTACAAAAATCAAAAATATCAAGATAATATAAAGTGTTTGACAAGCACACTATCCCACAAAATATCATAAGAACAAAGAACATTAGGAAAATGAATTCACCTCTGTGTCTTTCAATGAAGCAAGTGCTACAGATGCTCTGGAAAGAAGAAAATCCCCAGCTAGTACAGCAAGCTGTATCACAGACAAATAAAGAATGAATCAAAAATAACTACTTTTCTAAAATAAATAGATAATTCCAGGAAAACCTATAAAATCATCAGCATTCATAAATTATTGGCCAAATCATCAGTATTCATGAATTAGTTCAGTGGCAAAAAAAACTAAAAAGAAAACCAGCAAAATCGGCATGGAAAACCCCAAATGATTGGAGAAAATTTTGACAGGCACTTGCATTATGGCAATAAAATGAAATATTCCATAGCTTGGAAAAAAAAATTAAAACAATTGCATTGTTATGAATATAGCTTTATAGACTTCAACTATTCCAGAGAAATCCATATTCGCAAAAACAATAAAAAAATATGCAGTCATATTTACATGTGGCAGATTAATTGTACATCCCTATCTCAGGTACATGAACAGTTATACATTAACAACTATTTTAGTCTTTTAGAAGCGCAAGTTCAAACCCCCACTAGATGTCATATCTGTTAATGAAACGTTCTTTAACAATGATCCATCAAATAACAATTGGCATTAATCTGAGGAGGACTTCAAATAACAATTGTATTGTTATGAATATAGCTTTATAGACTTCAACTATTCCAGAGAAATCCATATTCGCAAAAACAATAAAAAAATATGCAGTCATATTTACATGTGGCAGATTAATTGTACGTCCCTATCTCAGGTACAAGAACAGTTGTACATTAACAACTATTTTAGTCTTTTAGAAGCGCAAGTTCAAACCCCCACTAGATGTCATAACTGTTAATGAAACGTTCTTTAACAATGATCCATCAAATAACAATTGGCATTAATCTGAGGAGGACTTCTCCCAACGATGAATTCTTTATCCCAAATTGAAATATATATTATCGCACTATGCCATAATCTGCACATATATATTGCCAAAGCTTTTTACCCAAGGGTTGCAAGAGCATTTGGCTGCACTTGAGCATTTTTGTAAAGACATGGCTATGCAAGTTAATATTAGTAAGACCAAGATCATGATCTTCTCCAAGAAAAGGAAAAAGAATCAGTTCGACTTCTATTTTGAAGGTAGTATCCTAGAGGAAGTAACTGAATATAAATACCTGGGAATTGACTTCAACAACAAGCTTAGTTGGGAAACTTGCAGAAGGAAACAAACTTTGGGAGGCTGGAGAGCACTTTTTTCTCTTCAAAACAGATGCAGAGAGGCAGAGTTATGGTATTGGAAAACTATTCAAATAGTATTTGGGGTATTGGTTATTTTGGTGGTTCGTCAAGGTTGTGAAATTTGGGCTAGTAGTACCTCTGACATCAAGTGGGCACAAATAGAGAGAATTCAAAAACGCTTGATCACAAGCAAATTCAAACTAAAAGCATCCGTTCTTTATGAAATACTTCTAGCTTAAACAAGGGCAATTCCTTTTGAGGCCATCACTATGGTGAGTCTTTTGAGATATTTGAAAAAGGTTGAGCAAATGGAAGCTCATCGGTGGCCCAATGTTGTTTTCAAAGATGTCTTAGGTGAAAGAAAGAAGACATGGATGAAGCAAAATTGTATGTGGATGAAAAAGTTGACACATTCACTTGAATGTGTCTCCTAATAATAGTAAAGAAATAAAGATGTATGTGGTTGAGAAATTTCACAAGGGTATTTGGGCAAAGGTGGTTGGGAGAAAGAAAAAGTATTATCTTGAAGAATTTAATCCCAACATGGACCATCAGCAAAAGGCATATATAGAGGCCAATATTCCTTGGAGGTCAACGATTCTCATTGCGCAGTTGAAGACTAACTCACATCGTCTTTAATGTGAAACAGGGAGGTGGAAAAGGCCAAAAGAAGTTTGGGAAGAGAGGGTTTGTATCTTGTGTACAACAGGGCAAGTGGAAACTGAAAAACATTTTATCTTAGATTGCAACACATACGGTGACATCAGAGGCAACTGCATAAGTGATTTAACAGCAACTACTTTCCAAGATTTATTTAGCGTGGACTGGGTGGAGAGAATGGGAGAGCTCATTATCAAGCTAAACTGCAGGAGATCAGCACTTCACAATGGTAAAATAGCAGGGTCTACTGTTCCATAGGCTTTCTTTGGCCTCGTGGATGTTAAAAGTCTTCTATTTTTATCCGCGGCTAAATCCTTGAATTTCACAACTACACAATTTCCTCAAAGAATAGCAAACCTATACAAAAAATATTCCTTCAGCACATTCCCTTTCCTAAATCATAGACATTGCTTCTCATTTTAGGCTTGTCCATCCAGTCATTTATTACATGCATACAGAACTCCCTAAGCATATTTGGTATGCACATTTCCTATTAAAGTAAACCAACTGGCACAGATGAAAAACTATTTATAAACTAAATTAATAAAATTATCCCAAACCATATAAACTTTAATTAAAAATCTCATATGATTCTCAGGATTTCACTAATAAATTATAAACTGGAATGCAGCTCTGCATTGCCATAAACGGATCATGACCAATCACATTTTTGGAAAAGAAGAAATTTTATTAATGTCAATGGTGTCTAAAATGGCATAAACTTTCCTGAAAGAATATCAAACTTACACAGGAAAATTCCTGCAGCACATTAGTTTTCCAACATCAGAGGCATTGCTTCTCATTTTACATTTTGTCCATTTAATCATCTATTCACATAGAGCAAATATTCCCTGAAAATGTTCAGTATTCGTATCTTTCTTACCGATTGTGAAGTAAGACAATAGCACACGGAAAACTTTTTAATACCATCATAATAAAAATTATCCTGAGCATCATATAAATCTTAATTGAAAATCTCATATTATTATTACAGCTAGTTCTCCAACTAACATCAGTAAATCACAACTAATTGCTCGATTGTTTTCAACGTAAGATGAATGATCACAAATTTGGAAAAGAAAGAAATTATATTAATGTCCATGGTGACTAAAATAGGTCAAATGTGACACAAAGGCACAACCAGTAGAATTAAAAGATGGGCAAAAAGTAAATCAAAAGAGGCTAAAAAATTAAAGTGTAATGTCCCCTTTTTCAGCGTGATCTTGTTTTGCGATTGTTAGCCCTTTATTGGACCCTTGTGGGCTAGCCAGATTGGTTAGAGGGTCAGTGATACATTCTGGAGAGTGTGATCGTCTTGTTTTCAGTGGACAGTGATTGGATCACAACGAGCGTTGGCATTCTAGGAGTTCACAGCGTCTGACGGCACGGGATTATCCTGAGTTTTGAGCGTATTATGGAATTTTAAGTGATTAAGTTAATTATTTAACTTATACGCCTTTTATTAAAGTCACATTGACTTTAATAATATTTTTATATCACTTAAAATGTTCAAAAGAGGGATTTAATATTTTAATGGCTTAAAATATTAAAAGTGCGCCAAGTATTTAATTCATGAACTATTGAGATGAATTAAATATTAATTAAAAGATTTTAAAACCTAAAAGTGGCGTATTCTTCTTGAAATGCGTGCCTTTGCATAAAAGGGCATTTCTGGCAAATGAAACTCATCACTTCTTGACTATTTCGATTTGCCTTGTGCATTTTTCCCTCTGAGCAATATCCTGTGACCAGGGTTTGATCATTTTGTCCATTGGAGAACGGAAAACTCTTCAGTGTTGAGTACTCTTGAGGCTGTGAAAGATCAGCTGAATCAGTACAGGTTGAGAGCTTCACACAGAAGTTCTACAGTTGCAGACAGAGATTTTATTCATGCAATTGTTTGTTCTTTACAATAAATGAGGGTTTCTTGATGGCGCTTCATTCAGCAGAGACAGAGAGTTCACAGAGGTTACTTGCATGAATTTCCATAGCCGTACGGCTTGCCTTGGAAATTGTGCCTTGAAAAGGCGTATGAAGTAAATGAGAAAAACGCCTTCCTTTCTTGTTGGTTTTGGGAGGCGTGTGAAGTAATAAGTAGAAACGCCTTCCTCTTTGCTGGTTTCTGAGCTTTATCATTGGCGTCCAGTATTTCTTGCACATTGTGTCCAGTTTCTGAGCAGGAGAAATGAGTTCTGGAGTCATGGCATGCCTTTATGCTTGATTTCATCAATTCCAGCTGTAGATCTGGCAACTTCTTTATATAAAATAACTGGAGACTTTCGGGTATGTCTGTTATGCATAATCTAATTGTTTCAGTATAATAACAGCTTCTGCATTTCCATTTTGTGAATTTTTGCTTTATATTTCAAATTACAAGCAAAAATATGCTGCGCCCCTTCTCTTCTGTCTATTAAGAATTCTCTAAAAAACTAAAAAACATCTAAAGACTTAAGAAAATAAGGGTTTTGAGCTGAGAGCCAGCAGGGCTCATCACAGTGGTATCAGAGCTCACATCCTGCCAGCTTGTGGGGTTTGAGAATTTATGAAGTCAAACAGAGAGGGTTTTGGTAAGTCCTATTTCAGAGGTGGTCCTAGAAATCAAAGAGGCGACCAGAATCCATTTCCACCATTTCCGTTTGCAGATCAGGAGGAGGAATTAGATTGGGACAATATGGCGAACAGGGCTGGAGAAAGTTCTCACAGGAATACTTGGGAGGATGAGGACAGAGAAGCCAAAGACGTGCTTAGAGGTATGGTTGCAGGGCAAGAACAGGTAGCAACTATTCTTCAACAACTCAGCACGAATGTTCAAAATTTGTCAATAAACAGAGCTCATAGTTTGGATCCAGATCGAGATGGCAGTATCCATAGAGAGCCACAGAGAATTATAGATCCAGTACGCACCTATGAGAGAGCTACATATCCCACGTTCACCAGAGATGATGCTGAGGAAGTGGACGAAGCTGAACAAGGTGGTGAAATTAATTTTGCAGATAATATTATGGCTATGCATGATGAGTGGGATAATTTGCCACCAAGGGTTAAGGAGCACCTTAACTTTGACAGATTCATGAGCCAGAAGAGAGAGCACACCAGGAACAGGAATGACAGGCGGCCTAGACACAAACAGAATGATCTCAGACAGGCAACCAGCAAACTAACCTTAGTTCACTATGATGGCAGTGGCAGAGTTACAGCACGTGCCTGGGTTAGTAAACTTGATACATTCCTGACACTACGCCCCATGCCTGAGGAAGATGCCATTCGTTTTGCAGCACTTCATCTTGATGGCGTAGCACATGACTGGTGGATTCATGGTATGACCACTCTTCATCATGACAGGATTACCTCGTACCAGGAGTTTACTGATAGACTGGTAGAGAGATTTGACAGAAGGGATCCTGAGCTTTTCTTCAGAGATTTAGCACAGCTGAAACAGTTAGGTAGCTTGGAATCGTACATTGGTGAATTCCAAAGACTATCTGTGATGGTGACAGGGATCTCAGAGAGAAGGCTGGTCATATTGTTCATTGAAGGTCTTTTCGAGCCCATGAAAGGTTGGATAAAAGCATTCGATCCACCTACCTTGCACGAAGCTATGAGAAAGGCTCGTAGCATGGAACTTACAGCTTCACGTGGTAAGTTTACTACAAATGCAGAAGCATCTTCATCCTATAGTGATAGCAAATCAGAACCTAATGAATCAGAAAAGATTGATGAAAAGAGGAAGTTTGCAGCTCCTTTGGACCGAGAGACAATAAATGATTTGCGTAGGAGGAAGCTATGTTTCTATTGCAAAGCTCCTTATGACCAAAACCACAATTGTCCTCTCAAGCCTAAGGGTTCAAATAGACAAATGGAGTGGTTTTATGAGGGTGATGACCTTGCTGATTTAACGGACCAGCAAGCTGGTTTTCAGGATGGGAGTATGCGATCTATCATTCTCGTCAACGAAAAGGTGAGAAGATAGAACCGAAGATTCTAGAGGAGCATGAGATGTTTCAGGAGGATTATCATTTTGATTCTAGTCCCATGGGATCAGAGGGGTTTGATTGGGATCAGTACAGTTATGAGGCTCAGTTAGTACAAAATCCTCTTTATGAGACAGATGCTACATCTTCTTGTGATAATCCGCTCTTTGAGGTGGATACTGATTCTACTTTTGATCCTGATTTAGGCAAGAGCGTTGATCATAGTATTGGAGATTCCGTCAGTGCATCGAGATTTCAGACAGAGCTCGTTGAGGAGATTTCCAGTGTGTACATGGTTAGGAGTTTACACAGTTTCACTTTCAGTCATCATGTACATGACCTATTTCAGATGCACAATTCCGGTATGCACGTGTTAGATATGTTAGATGATAGCATATCTCGGGCGGTTTTAGGGAGCAAGTGTTGTCAGCGGTTTGACTTGCTTTCTTTTGAGTTTTTCTCTCCTGTGACAGATGGTGTTGAGATTGACAGGGTACAGCATGATGATCCAGTTGATCAGATTTGGGAGTTACAGGAGACAGTTGATGACAGGAGGGACATTTCACGACACTATCCTTGGGATCCTGGTGGAGTGGTTGATTCCTTGTTGTTGAGATTGCTTGCGGACAAGCAATTTCAGGGAGGGTGGACTGTAATGTCCCCTTTTTCAGCGTGATCTTGTTTTGCGATTGTTAGCCCTTTATTGGACCCTTGTGGGCTAGCCAGATTGGTTAGAGGGTCAGTGATACATTCTGGAGAGTGTGATCGTCTTGTTTTCAGTGGACAGTGATTGGATCACAACAAGCGTTGGCATTCCAGGAGTTCACAGCTCTGACGGCACGGGATTATCCTGAGTTTTGAGCGTATTATGGAATTTTAAGTGATTAAGTTAATTATTTAACTTATACGCCTTTTATTAAAGTCACATTGACTTTAATAATATTTTTATATCACTTAAAATGTTCAAAAGAGGGATTTAATATTTTAATGGCTTAAAATATTAAAAGTGCGCCAAGTATTTAATTCATGAACTATTGAGATGAATTAAATATTAATTAAAAGATTTTAAAACCTAAAAGTGGCGTATTCTTCTTGAAATGCGTGCCTTTGCATAAAAGGGCATTTCTGGCAATTGAAACTCATATCTTTTTGACTATTTTCTCTTTGCCTTGAGCATTTTGCCTGTGCATTCTCCTGTGATCAGGGTTTGAACAAACTGCCATTGAAGAACGATACCTCTTCAGTGTGAGCACTCTTGAGATTGTGGAATATCAGTCGAATCAGTGCATGTTGAGAGCTTCAGCCAGAGGTTCTACAGATTCTACAGAGATTGTTTTACTGAGTTTGTTTGTTGATTGAAATAACTGAGGGTTTCCTTCTGGTGGCGCATCCTTCCACAGCTTCAGAGATTTCCATCAGGGATTCTACCTCTCCTTTTCTTGGCCGTACGACATTCATTGGGAATTGTGCCTTGAAAGAGGCGTGTGAAGTAATAAGTAGAAACGCCTTCCTCTTTGCTGGTTTCTGAGCTTTATCATTGGCGTCCAGTATTTCTTGCACATTGTGTCCAGTTTCTGAGCAGGAGAAATGAGTTCTGGAGTCATGGCATGCCTTTATGCTTGATTTCATCAATTCCAGCTGTAGATCTGGCAACTTCTTTATATAAAATAACTGGAGACTTTCGGGTATGTCTGTTATGCATAATCTAATTGTTTCAGTATAATAACAGCTTCTGCATTTCCATTTTGTGAATTTTTGCTTTATATTTCAAATTACAAGCAAAAATATGCTGCGCCCCTTCTCTTCTGTCTATTAAGAATTCTCTAAAAAACTAAAAAACATCTAAAGACTTAAGAAAATAAGGGTTTTGAGCTGAGAGGCAGCAGGGCTCATCACATAAAGACACCAACAAAAGAGTCTAACCATCAAGGAGGGAGGGTGAACTCAAGAAAGGTAAACCCTAAACAAGTTGAGAGAAAAAAAACATTGCAAACAACCATGAAATAGCAAGACCCTTGGACAAATGTGATAGGGCTAATAAAGGCAATAACTGAAGGTGAACTCTGCCCCTAATCTGAATCACATGATAAAGTACTAGCCCCCCATTATCAATCATTTTAACATATCCAATGGAAGGCCTCATGAATTTCATAGGAGAGTGGAACTTGTTAAGTGGACCTGCTTGAATAGTTTAGAGGGCACCATGAATGCTACCCAAAAGCCTCCTAACATGTAAGGTCAATGACCCTCTCATAGTAGAAAGGGAGCTAATAATGGAATGGTGAAAAAAGGGCAGAAGTACACCTATAGCTTCACGTGAAGGAGGAAATGATCTCACCAATCTATCACCATCTATGTTGGCAATTGTAGCATCAATTTGAGGCTTATCGCCTTTAACCGATAAAACAGGCTAGAAGAACTTGTTAATCAATCTGGTGGTCCTCAAGGTCCCTTGCAAATCCTCACAAATAAAATCACCCACCTCCCAGGATAAAAAGGTTCAACATAGAGTAGAGAACCTCTTGAATCCCTATGAAGGCAATAGCATCTCCTCTGTATTCAATGTTGATTTGCAGACCATGGTAAGCAGATTATGTGCTCAGAAAATCTAGTCCTAGGAATAGGTACTCAGAATATGAAAACTTCAATCAAAACAATAATCTCTGACAATGCTAATCTACAAACAAATACTGCTGAAAATGTGAATAGCAAATACACAGTATTGAACTCTCAAACCTGCAACTGTCTTCTCATTAAATCTGAGAAGACATACACTGTACTGGAATAAATGTTTAGAGGGAAACAATAGACTCTATATGCATCATAATCAAAATTAGGTTCTGTTCATTTTTGCTAATGATTAGGCTTTGGTTAAAGTGTCAAGTTGTATGCCAGTGATGATTTTGATAGATATCATCTGTTACTATCCTTCAGTTTAGCATAAAGGAAGTGGACCCCAAATCCACATTTACATATCAAAAGAAGTAGTTTCTAATGTTTTATTAAGTTTTATAATATAATTCAATTTTATAAGGTTTTATAGTAAATTTTGTACTTATTAAATTTTATAATTAATTTAAAATTATTGATATTTCATTTTTCTTATATCTTAGGCTTTTAGATTTTTCTTAACCTTACTTTAACTTTTAAGTTTAGTTTTTCATTAACTACATTTCTTTTTAATTTTTTAGTTTTAAGTTTTAATATTTTTATTTTTTATTTTCTTATCTCAAATTTTAATCAAAATTTAGTAGATTTTAAAAAATTCTAGATTTTATCAAGTCATACATTTTTTATTTAGTTTATGTTTAGTTTGAGTTTAACAACTATGTTTTATTGTTAATTTAAAATTATTAGGTTTTATTTGTTATCAATAATTTAAAATTATAAAATTTAACTTTAATTATCTTTAATGTTTTAATTAGATTTTAGTATAATTTATTAAAAAATATAATTTTATATTTTCAAACTTATTTAAATTTTTTTCTCAAAGTTCATCAATTGACAAACTTTTTCCTCGCCAAAGTCAAACACAAACACGAATATTGTGACTTAGGATATAGGTATGGATATTTTTCAAGGCCCCCTAATATAGATATGATTGGATACGATGTTCATAAATAGCACACTACATATATAACAAGACATACAATATAATTTTTTTTAAACAAATATAAGCTACAAGGCAAGGTTTTTATTTCTAGAGAAAGTAATGGATCATTGCCTACTATATCCCAAAATGCTTATAGAAATAATTTCATCATCAAGACAATCCATTGATACATAATGTTTAAATCATTTTAAAATAAATTAAATCTTACGTCTTTTAGAAAATTATTTAATGTTTAACTTTATTGAATATTTAATCCTAGATTGCAATATCCTAAAATGCCTATAGAAATAATTTTGTCATCAAGACAACACATCATAGATAATAGAACTAAAATCATTTTATAATAAATAAAATCTTACATTTTATTAAAATTTATTTAATGTTAACGTTATTGATATTTAATCCTAGATTGCAGTATCCTAAATAGCTTATAGAATTAATTTCATTATCACAACAATACATCCATAGATAATAGAATCAAAATCATTTTAAAATAAATAAAATCTTCCATCTTATAGCAATTTGTCAATCCCCTTCAGATAGGGAAACCCTGCTTAAGGGAGGGCCATGGTTTTTAGGAATACTTTCCTTGGTTTAAAACCACTGTTTCAAGATTTTAGTCCTCTCGGTGAATCTTTCTCTATTTCTCTAGTTTGGATGAGGCTTTTGATCCTTCCTCTTCAATTTTGGTCTATTGAAAGTCTTCCCTTCATTGGAAATTCTTTGGATAAGTTAATTTCCATCCCAATTATGAATCAGAGATTTAGACGTTTCACTTTTGCAAGAATTCTTGTTGGGTTTGATTTATTGAAAAAATTGTGAGAACAAACTTGTTTAGAAGTTGGTGACAAGATTTGGAAGCAACAAATCAATTATGAAGGAATTGCATTTAGATGCAAACTATGCTTTGTTATGTGCCACTTCACTTACAAGTGCCCAAAGAATTCTCAATCGTCTCATCATTAAGCGTCCCTAAAGCAAGCTACCTAGTGGAAAGAGAGCAAACCATGACACCAAATGATTGATTCCAATTGTGATAAGGATTATCTCTCCAAGCCCTCAGTTGATATTGCTTCTTCAAATACTTCTAACTCTACATTGGCTTTATCTTTCCAAGTCAATGAGCCCCCACCATTTGTGGGGAATGTGACTCCTATTAAATTTTTTGTGATTGACGATCCTTCTCCTACATATGTTGATGTGCACCCCTCCCTAACTCCAATGCAAAACACAATCGATAACTCTTCTGGAAATCCCCTTCCAAGTGCTCTAGTGATCCCCTCTTATGAACTCTCTTCTTCAAGAAATGTGGATGCTAAGGTCACAATGGAATGAAAGAAAGAGGCTGACTCCCTCAACTAAAAACATTCATTCAAGTTGAGAGCAAGATGATCCTTTATTCTCATGTTAAAAAGGGTTAGACAAATTAAAGTTGTAGTACTTATCATAGTTTGCACGATTAGACTTGACTTGGAATCAATGAACCAAAAATTTATGAATCAACAAGAACTTGGAAAAACTTAGCAACATTAAAAAAAAAAAATACTTAAATTTATTTAACAAACACAAATTTTATGCAAAGTTCATTTATAAAATGTATCAAATGAGTCTATAAAGCATTGGGGAAGTGTTTTCTATTAGAGTTGAATACAAAGAGAGTACAAAATAACATCATCATGTGGATACAATAGCTAGCTGATAACTACTATGACTTTATGATCATCATCTTTGAAAATCATCATCATAAATCACATTTCTAAACAAGTTACAAAGAACCAAATTTTACAATTTCCTCTTCCCTTTTCTGGTGAAACATTGGGGAGAGGATCTTGTCCTCACACTCGACTATGGCTCCTTGCTTGGGCTAGATGGCTATGTCTGTGGCTCCACCTTGCTATTAGCTAGCAATGACTCCTCTACAACTTCGATGTCATCAAATCCAATCTCTCCTATTTTTGTTACAGCCACATCCTTCTTAGATTGCCTCTCAAACCAATAACCTAGTCCTTTGTAAACAAGGAGAGCTCTTCATCCAATGTGATCCAATCACTGAGAGATCAATATCATCCAAATCACAAAGTTCCTATGGTTTGTCCTCCAACTTTCTTATGCAAAGTCGAAGGTTGTATTGCACAAAAACTAGGTCATTGAAATCCTTGTTTAATCAACCTGTTGTGTTTTTTGTGAATACTATCAAACAAACTCCAATTACACTCACAAATGAAAGCACTACAAGGTTAAGACAAAATTTAGAGGGCTAGCCTTTGGAGATTTGGGGTATTTCCACCCCATTCTTCCCACCAAGAACCTACAAATAAGATAATTAAGAGTTTGTTAGCAAGCAATTTGTAAGATATAAGACTTCAATTTTTGTCACCTAGTGTTGAGGTGGATCTTCCTCAGTTAACCAATGACTAAGGAAAGAACATCCACATAGCTTGCTTATAATTCTACAACTCTGAAATAATAAGGCCTCTCACCACAAGCTCAAGTGTCATCCTCTCAATGCATGTTAAGAGGCCCTCCATAACCTCCCTATTAGCATTAGTGAAGCTATCAGAGAAGAAAAACTTGGCGTCTGGCCCTACCCATGGCCTCATAAATGTATCCCATTGGATTTTGCTCCCCATCCAACAAGCACAAAACTCTTGCCAAAGGCTAACACCTACAAAGTACAAACAAATTAAAACTACAAACTTAAAAGTTGCAATTAAAATAAATACTTTTAAACTTTGAAAATAAAGAATTTAGTTTGAAATTTATATTGAAGTTTGACATTAACTTGATGATCTCTAGAGCCCTCTTTGTAAAGACAACATCAAAAACTGTCTTTGCGGTCCTCTATCCATCAATCTTCTTTGAATATGTTGTCTACCCATACTTGACTCACAAACATCTACTTCAAAGATGTCAATGAACTAGAAATACTTTGCAACATTAGAAAGTTGCAAACATTGTGACACCCAATCGCACAAGTTCTTTGTTGCAATCTCTCATTAAGTTGAAAGTTGATTATAAATATATTTTGTAATGTTGCTTGTATCGTCTACAACAAGTCTCACCCAACCAATTTCACCTAAGTCCTCCAAAAGAAGGTCAAGGCAATGGGCTATGCAAGGGGTCCAAAAGAGTTACAAATGCCTCTCTTGAAGCAATCTTCTAACTTCCACATATGCAGCTACATTGTCAATGACAAGTTGCACAATATTTTGTATGCCCACCTCTAAAACTATCTTCTCCAACATCAAGATCAAATTTTATGCATTCTTTATTTTGTTGGAGACATCAACTAACCTCAAGAAAATCAGCTCACCATTTGTAGCCACCAAAAGATTGATGAGGTATGGTTTTTTCCATCTATCCACCCATCTGAAAAAATGGTGCATTAGAATGTTTCCTAGTGCTTCATTTGATCTTCCACAATTGTCTTTGCATCTGCAATAGCATCTTAAAGCAACCTCCCACTTAAAATCTTTTAGAGAAGCAACCTTGTACCCTTTCCCTACAACTATCAATTGCTTTCATCAAATGCCCACTATGATCTCTTTGCCACATTGAATGGAAGGTTGTTGTAATACCAAAAATTTGTGTATGTCTTATCTACTTCTTCGTGCACCTCCTTGTTTGACCTTGTACCTTGCAATGAAGGTAGTTCTCTAGGTAAGTTTTTAGGAAAAAAAGCTCTATAATTGGGCTCTACTCAAGCTAGATGACGTGGGTGTGCCACAAATGCATGGATCACGACTAGAGCCCACAATGTTTGATGTATCTACCTTTGTTTCTAATTGAAAACAAGAGTAAGGACTACTCAATAGCTGCTTGTGCCCTCCCCTCTACAATTTCTTCTAATCCAACAATGCAAGAAACGCTTGCATCTCTCGTTTTGCCTCTTTTGGGGCATCTAGATATAACTTAGCATCACTATTAGGAATGCCTACAGTATGGTATTTGCAGCAATTGGTGCCTCCATTAACCTTCTTCAAGCACAAGATACAAATCATACTCCCTACTACTAGACCCATTAAGTCATATTTTTAAGTGGGGACACAACTTCCAAGGGGGTTTATTTCCAACAGAACAGCTTCCACTTGTTAAATCCAAACTTGATGCAAAGCTGGATGCCATTGTATACTGACCTGCAACATTAATAAAAACAAAAAAAATAGCATTTAAAAAAAAACACAGCAATTTGAACATGAATTTGTTTTTTCTTAAATCTTCTAAATGCATTTGAAAATTTGAAAGTAATATGGTAATATGATAATTGGATAGCAATCAAATTAATGAATTTGACAAAAATAACAGGTTTTAACCCTAAAGCATAAACTATATATTCAAAAAACTTGAAAAAAATTTAAAAACAATTTGATTCTCATAAACTTGTGTAAGTCAGCAAAAACATTTACATGAATTGAATTCAATGCAATTAAATTTGTAAGTTTTACATGTTACAAAAAATTTGACATGCTAGTAATACTTTATGTGCTTGGAAAAAGAAAAAAACTAACCTGCAAATCAAAAATTCCACAAAATTTGTCTTTGAATCCCCTATAAAAACCTTCAAATTTTTTCAACAATGCTGAATGCTAGTGTGCTTCCTTAGCATGGGAAAATTGGGCTAATAAAAATAAAAATTAGGGTTTTTCAATGTTTTTAACTGCGATCCCTATGAAGCAAAAGTTTCCAACATAGACTTGTTGAGTATTCAACCAAAACTCGGCAAAAAGAACTTGATGAGTAAACTTCAAAAAAACTTCCCAAATGAAAAAAGTGGTGTGTACTAGGCAACTTGCTAAGTAGTTAAAATATGACATTGATATTGTCTTTCTTTCCCATGTTTTCATTTGGGAGTCTTCAAAAAGTTTGCCCCATTTATGGGGGTATTGTTTTTATTGGATTTTGATTTTTTACGCAAAGGTAGTGGTCCCCATATCCCTCAATTCAAAGATTATATATATATATATATATATATATATATATATATATATATATATATATATATATATATAAGTTATGTCATTTACATTATTTGGTGAGTAAAATTTTAAAATAAAACATAATGTAAACATGGTTTAAATATTTAAATACCCTATATATATTTGATTGCTAATTATCAATTTGAAGTGTAAATGCCTTCGAATTTAATATATATATAAGTTATGTCATTTACATTATTTGATGAGTAAAATTTTAAAATAGAACATAATGTAAACATGGTTTAAATATTTAAATACCCTATATATATTTGATTACTAATTATCAATTTGAAGTGTAAATGCCTTCGAATTTATGCTGAGAAGTTTTTCTAACACGCTCACACCATTACAATCCACCATTACAACTTTACAACCCACCCCTTCACCGTTACAACTCACCCCTTGCTACCATTGTAGTTACTCCTCTCGGCATAATAAAAAAAAACATCCCATTTAACTTGAAATTTTAAAAACTTAAATATAAATTAATTAAATTCTTATAATTTAATTACAAATTTAAACAGAAAAAACTTATTTCATAAGTATAAACAAAAAAAAAAAACTAATATTATCTTTACTTGTATTTAATAAAATTGTAATCAACTGAAGTGTTCCCGAGGACGCATCCACAAGTAAAACCCATGTACCTAGGAAAGTGACACCCTAAGGATGGGAAAGTGGGGATGAAACACCCCTCCACTATACCTTTCGGCACCACATAAAAAGGGTCTCATCCCCAAACAGCCCTGCAATGAAAGGGGCATTCCTAAGGGCATTCACCTCTACAAGGTGGTCCAAGGGATGCAGAACAGTAGGATGTCACCATGCCATTTTTTTAAATCACAGCTTTGTAAATTTTTTTCATAAATATTTGAGAGTTTCTATCCTCATTACTGCCATTTTAATCACAGCTTTGTAAAATTTTTTCATAAATATTTGAGAGTTTCTATCCTCATTACTACTTCCTGGAAAGCAAGCAAAACAAAAACGGAGAAGAAAATAAATAAAAAAGAATGGTGATATTTCACTTCTTCAATTGTGCAGCCGTAACCTTCAGCCCCCATGTCCTCTATTACATGTAACCACTAAAAGTTTACACTATTCTCTCGATTGAGTCATAATTTAAAACAAAAAAATCTTATATCAGTAGATCTTTTTTTGTACATCTTGTTGTACCCCAAAATTAAAAATTTTGTTACACTTATACATTTTGAAGAAATGAGTAAAAGTCTTGTTAAATCTGTCAAAAAGGTCAAAATTTGGGTGTGCATGTCTTGCATGAGGGGTTAAAATGTAAAACTTCCAAAATCTGATGATTTGGGTCTACTCAGAGCGACCTAATCTACAAAACCCAGATCTCAATTTTTCATCCCTACTTTTTAGGAAAATTGCTATTTTTAAAATTTCCTAAATATAGTAACTTTTTCTGGGTTTCTTTTGAAACGGATACTGGGAAAACTTTCTAAAAATAGAAAGTTGGTCCGTTAGGGTTCAAATTGATTTTGATTGGCTCAAAATACTTCCATATCAGGCTGGTGCAGTCAGAATATCAAAAAGATCAGTTTTGCCCTAGTGGGTCTATTCTGCTTTTTCAGAAGCATATCAGGAGTTCTGAGGTCATCAGTGGAAGTCAGTCAATTGTCAGGCATCAGATTCAACACTCAAAGCCTTGAACAGAAGGTGAGTTGGTGAGCAATCACGAAGAACAAAGAAGAAGGTGAAAACATTGAAATTTTGACTAAGTCTAATTGACTTGGGCGCCACATGAGAGAATAGTCGCCCATCTTTTTAGGGCATTAAATGTTGAAATTAGGGTTTAAGCCTCCAAGCAAAGTTGCTCAGTTTTCTTCCAAGCTCCGCAACGAATCCAACAGCGCAATCATCGGATCATCCAGTCGTCCGGGATTTGAGATCAAACGGGGAGGATCCAAACAAAAGTCAGAATGAAAAAAATGAAAATCACCAAAATTTGACTAAGTCTGGGAACTTTGGGCGCCCAACTTTTTAAGAGTCCTAATCCAACAATTAGGGTTTGCTAAAGTGCTCAATCTCTCCGGAATTCAGTCTGCTTCGCAACAAATATCTTTGTTAGGGCATCTGACTGGCCAATCTCTGGCAAATCCAGATCAGAGTTGAAGGTATAAGATGAAGATTAAAAGTTTGAAGATGAAATCAAATGAAAATATTCTAAGTCTGAACAAGTTGGGCGCCCCAGAAGCAAATGGGCACCCAAGCTTTTGAAGCTTCAAATCTAACTTTTTGGTGAAGTAACTTCCAGGAGACCCCTCTTGATTTCTCCGCAGCTTCATAATCAGCCCAGCTATCAGTCAATCCGAGCTCTGGAGCACTAGATCTGGCAGCATCATCTGTAGAAGAGAGTTGATGAAGAAATGCTGAAAATGGCTAACTCTAGTTAAGATGGGCGCCCCTGGAGAGAAAGGGCACCCAAACTTTTGAGCTCTAAAATGGTTGAATTCGCAAATGCAGCCTCCAAGATCACTTTGTCGGAATCATCCAAGCTATCCAGTGAATCTGATAGTCAGTCGATCTGATCAGCATAGCTCCCGGAATCAAGATTTCATCAGAAGATCAAAGGGAAATGAAGAAATTGAAAATCATGAAAAAAATAGACTTACACTGTGAAAGTTCAAAGCCCTTAGAGGAAATAGGCTCCCATGAATTTGAAGGTCAAAACAAAGTTTTCCGTCAAAGGCGCCTCCAAAACAATCTTCTCAGAATCAGTCACGCTACGTGATGAATCATCCAGCTCATTCAGCGGATCAATTTGGAAGCCGGAGATCGAGATCACAGTAGGGGGTCAAAATTGTGAAAAAGTTGAAAAACTCAAAAAATGGCTAACTCTGAAGCAAATAGGCGCCCCTAGCCAAGAAGGGGGCCCAACTTTCAATGCCTTAGTGAAATTTGCAAAAGATTCAAAATGGCAAGAGGAAGAGGATGTCCAAGTTCATTGAACCTGCTGATTTTAGGGTTTTTGAAGATAAAAACAAAAGAAAGCAAACCTATTTCAAACCCTAAGTCTATTTAACATCTCTCTTCAATGTAATTTTCATTATTTTTGCAAGTAGCATTCAAAGGAGAAAGTTGGAGCAGCAAGTTTGAAGTGATATTTCAAGATTCAAGAACTCAAGTTTGTTGATTCTTCATTAAATTTTTCAAACCAGCAGCATAAGGCCTTGCTTTTTCAAGCTTTTTCATCCAAAAGATCAAATTTTTCAAAAAGGCGGCCAAGATTTTCAAATTTTCAGCCATCTGGATCTTATCTTCTCATTCTTCTAAAGAAATTTTCAAGAAGTTCATCAAGTTGCAGCAGCTGTTTTTTATTTGTATGTCTGTGAAATCCTCAGTGCATTCAATTTTTGATCATCTGGGTCCTCTCAAATCAGTCTTCTGAAGAAAACCCATATCACAACTTTTTAAGCAAATTTCAAATTCTAGGGTTGGTTGCTTTTTTCGATCAGCCATCAGTGTTTTTCAAATCTGATCAACTGGGTCCATTTCTAATTGTATTTTGAACAAAACCCAGGTGCCAGCTTTTTTCGTGAACAATTGAAGAAATTAGGGTTTGCTGCTTTTTCAGTCTAAAATCAAAATTTTCAAAAACGGACGATCTGGGTTGCCTTGCAATGAAATTCTGTGCAAAACCCATATCTCAAAAAAAAAATCAAAAATTTGTCCATTGGAAGAAGAAAAATCAGCATTCTAAAAATAGTAAGTTGCTCAAAACTTGTTTGAACCTAGGCGAGTTTACAATAATTCTTCAAGGTTTTCGAAATGGAGTACACTCCCAATGATTTCAAGACCAAATCAGCTCTCTACCATGATTTCATCAAAACAGCTGAGACAGACTTGCATCACATCAAGCCAGTGTTTGATCTACATGCTTTGGGGAGTGCAGGCAACACTTCAATCAGAAACTTGGGACACTTTGGACTCCTCGCAGCAGCGTCTATTCCTGTATCAGTTAAGAGCCTCGAGTTCGTAATCGCTTGCATCAAGCATTACAATCCGGCTACAAGGGAGATTCAATCAATTGATGGCAGATTGATCTGCAGTTTGAAACCCGATATGATCGAGAAATGTTTCCCCGTTCCCCCTTGGCCTGAAAGTGTCACTATCTCAAAGCGCGAATGTGAGAGGATGTGGGAAATGCACAAGGACAAATATAGCAAGAAGATTGCTCAAAGGTGAATGAAGGAGAAGCATAAGACTTTGCCTAAGAACATCGGGCGAGGCGAGTTCAAAGACGAGATTGCTATCATAATCACCTTGCTCAACAGGGTCACTGGACAAGAAGATGCTACCAAGTTTCAACCTTGATGTTCTACGCTATACCCCATATCATGAAGAAGATTGAGTTCTATGATTGGCCCACCTTGATCAGTGACAGCCTTCATCAACAAATAACGGAATATTTTCAAATTCATGAGTTCCATATGGTTTCTTACCTAGTCTACCTAGTGGCCTACCAAGGTCAATTCAGAGGGTTGAACACCAAGGGATTATTGAACGTACAGCATATCTACAACTACTATCCTCAGTTGGAATTCACGAAGTCACTGCATCACTACAAGAGGGTGAATGAGGCTTTTCTAATGTACACAGTGCGGGACCTGAACAATGAATTGCACGTCTGTATCTCTTCAGTCGCCAAGGCAGCGATGGCGGAGTGGGCAGATTGGTTCATACAATTTCCTACTTTCACCTATCTTAGAGTCTATGGCTATTCTGATGCTCTGCTCATGCTACCAAGGTACCCATCAGACAAAGTTGTCTTCATGGAGTTCTTAAGGCAGGCACACGATGTCCACGCATTCTTGAGGAATAGAAAGAAACCCACCCTCAATTTTCCATTGGGACTGGGAATCTATACATGCAGGACAGCAAGAAATGCTAAAACCATGGGAGATGAGTTAGACAAACTTGGTCTCAAGCTTTATAGCGATAGACGATCTTATGACCCTCATGGCATCTACACTGGCCGACCTGAGAGAAACTATGCTCACATATCCGCCCTTGAAGATTTTTGGGCCAATTGTACAGACGAGTTCAAGGCACAGAGGCGCAGTTACAATAGGCTCACTCTTCACTAGATGAAAGACTGCCTTTCAAAGGATATCAAAGGATTGTCAGATGATGGCGAGGATGTGCTTCTCCCAATGTATGCCCGGAAGGGAATTGAAGATCAGCCCCTTCCTCAAGTCAATTGGGCTAATAAGGAATCCCTCTCAGTCGAAGAAAGGACAAGGCAAGTCCTCGAACATAGCAAGGTCTTCCTAGTTCTCAAAAGGAAGAAGTCCATACCGGCAGCAAAGCCGCCAAGGGTACAGTCATCACTTCCCTCCTCTTCCAGAGCACAATCAAAAGGGAAAGGCGTAAGTCAATCTCAAGATAGTGTAAAGGGCAGCAGGTCAACCAAAAATGTAAGAAGGAGGCTAGACTTCTCAGGTATAGTCATACAGGAGCCATCAACGGTTGAAGCAGAAGCTCCTCCAGAAGAGCCTATACCTCAAAAGGAAACAGAAGAAGCGCCCTTAGCACATGATTCTATTCCACTGACAGGGTCTTCACCAATCCATATTGACCTTGATATTGAAGACGATGAAGAAATTGCATCTCTACCTCCTAAGGAAGTTAGTAAAGACGCTACCGTGTCTTGGCTTGAGAGCTCCTTGGGAAGGGTAAGAAGAAGACCTTCATATCAGGGGAATTTTGATGACCTTGATAACATCTATTAGGAACCTCATAAGAAGAAAGCAAAGAAGCAAGTTCACTTTGATAGGAATCCTGATGGTGAGATAGTCATGGAGACTACAATACCCCCAGAGGACAAGAACAGAGATGAAGTTGATATGGACGACTTCGTGATGGTTAAGGCTAACCTTGGTAAAAATACCAGACATGCTGATGTCAGTTTGTTCAGAGTTGTGTCTGAAAGTCTTCAAGAAAGAGTGCTCAAGGATGGGGAAGACAAAGCAGGCCTCAAGGCCGAAATACAGCAGCTCAGGCTTTATATTTCAAACCTCGTCCATGGTTCATCACAGGCGACCCAATTGTTGCCCCAGGTTTTAGAGACACCAACTAATCATCATCAATTGAGACAGCTGGTTATTTGTGGGAAGGAAACTCAAGAGTGGATCAAGAGTTTCATTATCAGAGGAAAGGAGATCTTGGCACGGATGTTTCAGTTGAGAGAAAACGCTCATGAGCTACATCAAGGTATCCAAGGGTTTGAACAATCAATGGCTAAAGTAAAACCAAGGCATGAAATCATCATTGCTGATTTAGATACAGCCTATGGTTCAGCGGCTTCAAAAGAACACAAGAGGCAGATCCTTGCTTGGAGAGAGCATCATGTCTTCAAGGTTAAAACTTACGAGAGGATATCCGAGGAGTTTATTGCCTACAGACAAAGGGTGATCGAAGCTCTTCTTTTCATCAATGAGTTTGTCACAGAGATTCCTTCTTAGTACAGTCTTGAAGATGGTTCTTACGTTGGGTTAGATGAAGTGCAAGCTCAATTTCAAAGTGTCGTTCGCAGTTGTGATAGCAGCAATACAGTTGGTGGCAAAATGAATCACCTTGCCATGATGTTAACAAGATTTGAAAAAGCGGCCAATGAGGTTGAAGATTTCTTGAGATCAATTGCAAATGGAGAAGATATCTTGGAAAAACGCAACTTTGCTATTGATGGGATAGATGCACCGAACCGAGACACAGTTTCCTGCTTTTAGGGGATGTTATTGAGATTTGAAATGGCTTTCATCTAGAAGCTTCTTTCCGCTTTCTTTCTATTCTTGGAGCAATTCTTATCCATTCTTTGAAGAAGAGAAAGAAGATAAATGTAATAGTTGGCGTTTCCCGCTTTTTTGCTTTCTTAGGTGTTAGATGTTATCTTCTTTCTAGATTTAGAAATAAATCTTGCGCTTGTTGAGCAAACTGTGGTGTAATGAAAACAAGGAGTTTTCCCTACTCCCTCTGCTTGCCTATAAATAAGAGCCTTTGCTCATTAGTTTTCTTTAACCATGCTAGTGATAACAAGCAGTGACTAAGTGCCTTCTATTTGATACATTTAGTGTTGTTCAATTGTTTTATGATAGCGAATTGTTGAGTCTCTTTTAGCCAACAAGTAGTTATTGTAATTGCTGTTACTATTGTGTAAGAACAAGTTTTGCAAGCCTCTTTAGCTGCAAACTCTTGTTCCAGGCATGTGTTTAGTTATTTTTGTTCCAGAAGTTTGAGAAATAAAATCATGAGCCTCCTTTGCCTTGGTATAACGTCTCAGATTTCCGTTATTTGTTTTATGCTTTTATAATCTTAATTTCAGCTTACATTGAAGTGTGTAGATGTATGTTGAGAAAGAGTTTATTGGAGCACTTTGTCAGAGAATCAACCTTGTTCATTTTTAATTCCTCTTGCTCTGCGTATTACTTGAGAAGTTAGAAACGTCTTTAGCTTAAGTTAGTCGTAGTTGAAGTTCTTAAATTAGAAAATCTCAGCTGTGGCGTTTGTGTTTAATAAACCTTGTGCTCTAGCTGATCAAAAAGATAGGCAACTTAGTTTTTAGTTTACTTTCTTTCAACACCATCAGCAAGAGGGAGCTTCCCCTCCTAATTTGAAGGAGCAGTTTTACTGTGCATAGCTGGCCGTTTCAAATACGCATTCCAGAGGTGCGAATTTAAACACCAATAGTTTTCTGGTGCCCACCGTGGGGTACGAGGCATTAAACAACAAAGAAAGCTTAGGCTTTATATCACGAGTATGACTCTCTGGCGTCCTACTGCTCCAATTCAACAGCCTGATCTTACGCCTCCAGTTATCTAGCCGAATTTCCAGATAATTGAAGGAGAGCAAGTAGACATCATCAGCAGCCTAAGGAGTTTCATCTTTGAGAAGGAGACCCCTGCTCAGTGGAGAAACGCTATTGTTATTCTAGACAAGGAGGAAGAGAAAGCTGATATTGCAGCCGGAAGGCCTGTCTTGCCACCACCCGTGTGGGTCTAGACAATCCTAGCGTACATAGTCTATACAAGGAGGAGAACAAGAACAAATCCGCTCTTCCAAGAAGAAGCTGATCCTTTCCTTCCACAGACACATCCTACAAAAGTTGGAGAGTTGTCCAACGCAGTTCCTGAATTCAACACAATTCCTGAGTTCAACACTGTACCTATGTCGAGGAAGAAGAACCCGAAGCAATGGGAGATAATAACAAAAACAACAACAACCGCAATCGCAATCGGAGAAGAGGTCCCCCACTACCTTGGGGTCATAATATCAGACCTTTGGCCCTAGGAGCAAATCATGAATTACCTAAGGGGTCGAGAAAGCACTTTCCACGGTTCCAAGGTGATGGAAGTCAACATCCTGGTGATCATCTTTCCGCCTTTTCAACGGCTTGCGTTGTTCTGCATGTAGCTCATGAAGATATTGTTGTACGTCTCTTTGTTGAGACTCTCGTGGGAGCTGCTACCGAATGGTTCAATCACCTAGAGCCGGGTTGCATAACCAACTGGTATACTATGATTGAGAAGTTTCTTGCAAGGTTTAAGCCAGCTGAAGATAGCCACCAGTTGTTCGCCCAGCTCTCAAATTCAAAGGAGGAGGACTACGAACCGATGAGGGAGTTTGTGGCAAGGTTTAACCGCCTAGTCACTCGTCTCTCATACACACTCAATCCATCGCCTGAGATCTTGCTGAGTAGTTTTGTCAATGCACTGCCATCAAAGATAGCCTTTATCCTGAGATCGGCTAACTAAACAGAACTGGAAGATGCACAACAAGGTGCCATAGAAATTGCAGATAACATGATCACTTCAGGAAAGATCAAAGGAGATGCCATCAGGCCTTTGGTTCAAAGTTATGCTGATCCGTTACTTCAAAGGGTTGTCAATGAAGTAACTATTCTCAAGAGGCAATTGCCTATCCAGCCTATGCCTCTTGCTCAAGTTGGACCACCTCCTGCTTTACCCGCACCACAGCCGTATCAAGCACCACAGCAGCCATATCAACCTCAGCAGTTGTACCAGCCGAGGAGAAATAATTTTCAGCCTTACAACAATTATAGGCCACGAGGGCCAACTTCACCAAGGCAAGCGGCTGACAATACACAAAATGTTGTGTTTTGCTCTTTTCATGATTCCACTGAACATACCGGCGCCACTTGCCTCGAAAATGTTAGAATGAACGAGATAATGGGATATGCCGAAACTGCACCAAGTTTCGTACGAACTCCAAGTTCGAATGTTGTCTTACCTAAATCGAACAACTTCGATGGTGACTCCGCAACGGGCTACTTTGAAAGTGAACCCAATCTTGAAGAACAAGAAGAAGATTTTCGTCAGTACTCTCTTGCGGTAAATCCTGAGAATCACATCACTCCTGTGTTCACAAGAGCTCAACATCTGAGAGCACAGAGAGAAGAAGAAGAAGAAAAATTTAAAGTACAAAAAGACAAAGAAAAAGGAAAAGAAGTAGCTTCTACTTCTAATGTTAAGTCTTCTCAAGAGAACGTGAAAGCAGTAGCTGCAGACTCGTCCTCAGCAAATTTTGATATTGTAGATTCCTTGATGAAAAACAAAGTGCAGACTTCTCAGTTAGAGTATCTCCAAGATCATCCAGAACAAGTGGACCGACTTCTCAAATTTGTGAAGAAAGGACCTGTCAAGCAGCCCACATTGCTCGAATCATCCGTTCCATCAGAAGACAAGCCTAAGCCCTTCTATATCTCACTGTATATAGGGGGTTACAAATTGAGCAATTGTATCATCAATTCCGGAGCTTCAAACAACGTCATGCCTCTACAAGTGATGAACACTCTAGGACTTTCGTGCACTAAAACAAAGGACAAATGTTACTCACTGGAGTCCAAGTCGGTGTCGTTGGTCAGACAATTGAAGGATGCTCAAGTGAGGTTGGCGGCCTGTCCTGAAAAGAAAATCATGATGACCATCCTGGTAGCTGACATTCCAGCTAGTTACGGGATGTTATTAAGCAGAAGCTTTTGCAAAGACCTCAGTGGAGAGATTCAAATGGATTGGTCTTCCGCGAACATTCCATTGAAGAATGGTACTTTCAAGCTGGAACCAGAGCCCAAGTCTCCATTTGCGGTGGTGAAGTCTCAACATCCTCAAGCTCAAGTTCTATATCAAGAAACGGGTCTTGGTACTTATGCCATGCTGTCAGAAATACCTAAAGAAAGTCAAGAGATCGCATGCACCGCAGAGAAATCAGCAGATGATCCTAAGTTGTGGACTATGCAGTTTGATGGTAGCTGTTCTACTGCTGGTTCAGGAGCGGGAGTTGTGATAATTTCTCCTAAAGGACGGTTGTATCTATTTGCATACCGCTTGCAATTTGAATGTACGAACAACACGGCAGAATATGAGGCGCTTTTAGTAGGTCTCAGAAATGCAAAGGATATGGTTATTAAACATCTCAAAGTCGAAGGTGATGCAGAGCTCGTTGTGAAGCAAGTCAGAGATCAATTCAGAGTGAAAGCAGATCATCCCTGACACTATAGAAATAGGGTGTGGAATGCAATAGATTGGTTTGAAGCCTTTGATATCAAGTACATTCCACGTCTAGAAAATAGCAAAGCAAATGCCCTTACGGAGTCAGCTTCACTTTTCATGCCACATTCTAACTTCCGTCATAATGCATTTGCCATTGAGTTAATATACAGGCCAGCTATACCTGACAATTGTGATAATTGGCAAGTCTTCAACGACGATGATCACGTCAAGGAGTTTTTTGTTATGGGGGATAATTTTAAAGAATTTTTCTTTGAGGGCAGTTCATTCACTCACAGAGAAGCAGTAACAGAAGTTTCTGATGCGTCAAAGATTGCTGAAGACAAAGAAAGTCCAAAAGAACCAAATACCAGCATAATCTAGTTAAAAGGAAATAAAATTCCCAAGGGCTTGGTTTCCTTGGAGAATATTTTTGACAAGCACGACAGATACATACAAGATCAAAGAAACTCAAGCGAAAGAACCTCTGCCGAATATCAACAAATCAATATTGGAATAGTTGACAAGCCTAGACTTGTTAATCTGGGTACATGCTACATTGCAGAGGAAAGTGAGAGGTTCATCTCATTCTTCAGGCAATACCAAGATGTCTTCGCCTCATCATATGAAGATTTGAAAGTTTTTACACCAAGAGAATTGTCTCACACGATTCCTCTTCAACCTGAAGCGAAGCCCTTCAGGAAAAAGCAAAGACACTACAATCTGCGGATTCAAGAAACCATCTAGGCGGAAATCCAGAAGATGGTGAATGCAAAGATCATCTTTCCGATCCATCATTTCACCTGGGTGTCAAATATAGTTTCTGTGCACAAGAAGAACGGAGAAATCAGAATTTGCGTTGATTTCAGGAACTTAAATCAATCATCGCTCAAGGATAATTATCCTTTGCCAATCATGGAGCACACCTTGCAGACGGTTACCGGTTGAGAGATGTTGTCCTTATTGGATGGTTTTTCTAGTTATAATCAAATTGCAGTAGCTGAAGAAGATCAGTTCAAGACAGCATTCACAACCCCATGGGGTACATTTGCATATGAAAGAATGCCCTTCGGCCTCATCAACGCCGGTGCTACATTCCAAAGAGCCATGGATTTGGCATTTGGAGACTTGAGAAACAAAGTAATTGTTGTCTATCTAGACAACCTCACTGTTTTCTCGAAGACACGAGGAGATCATTTTCCACATCTAGGGAAGGTCTTCGAGAGATGCAGATACCATAAAATATCGCTGAATGCCAAAAAGTCTATCTTCGCGATGACGGAAGGCAAGTTGCTTGGCCACATCATCTCCAAGGAGGGAACTCGAATTGACCCAAGTCGGGTTGAAGCTATCAGAAGTTTGTCTCTTCCAACAAGCAGAACAGGGGTACATTCTTTCTTTGGTAAGGTAAATTTCATACGAAGATTTGTACCAGATTTTTCTGAGTTGACTAAAGATATATCTGCTATGATGAAGAAGAAGGTTGTTTTCAAGTGGACGGAAGAAGGCAAGAAGGCGTTTGTAGCAATAAAAGAAGCCATCAGTCGAGCTCCAGTGCTAGTCCGTCCTGATTTTGAAAAGGAGTTTATCCTTTATTGTTACGCATCAAAGCATACTCTATCTGCCATTCTGACACAAAAGTTGAATGAAGAAACTAAATCTCCAATAGCTTTCATGAGCGCCAATTTCAAGGACAGCTAGTCACAATACTCTCAGATTGAAAAGAATGCCTATTCGGTGGTTTGAGCTATAAAGAACTTCAGATTTTATATCTTGAATACTCACACCATTGTATATGTCACAGACCCAGCAGTGAAAAGCGTGCTAACTCAGCAGGAGATGGGCACGAAGAGAGGAAACTGGGTCGCAAAAGTGCAAGAATATGACTTGGAGATCAACCCGACCAAACTCGTCCGTGGGAGAGGTCTTTGTCAGTTGATAGCGGAGGATGGTGATAGGAAGCTTCAAGCCAAAGGTATACCTGAGATTGAACACAAAGAAAAAGAGGATCTTCCAATGGTCTTACTAATTGAGTCCTCCGGAGAATGGTTTATTGAAATATGGTATTACCTAACTTATGGTGATTGTCCGAATCACTTGAACAAGCAACAGAAAAGAACGCTAAAGCTAAAAGCGCAGAATTATCTAATCATCAACAACGTCCTGTACAAGCGAGGGCTTGACGGAACATTTTTGTTGTGTGTCACCAAAGATCAACAACGACGCTTGCTAGAAGCCTTCCACAATCAAGCATGCGGTGGTCACTTTTCCTCTAAGGTGACAGCTTTCAAAATCTTGCGAGCACAATTCTTTTGGCCGACCATGTTTTGCGATGCATATGAGTAGGTGCACAAATGTCAATTGTGTCAGCAGTTTGTTGGCAAAACGAAGTTGGCAGCCGCTCCTCTCAGGCCAGTTGTTATAGACGCTCCATTTCAACAACGGGGTTTAGATTTTATTGGTCTGATCAACCCACGATCCAGCAAGGGGCATATTTATGTCCTTACAGGCACCGATTATTTCACTAAATGGGTTGAGGCCATTCCCACCAAGCGAGCTACGTCTAAGGTCGTGTGTGAGTTCTTGAAGAAAAACATTGTCACGCGCTTCGAGGTGCCCTGCAAAATTGTGACAGATAATGCAACATGTTTCTCATCTAAGGAGCTATTGGAGTTTTGTTTCGATCATAGCATCACTTTATCTCATTCATCAAATTATTACCCCCAGGGTAATGGACAAGCTAAATCATCGAATAAGAACATTGTCACAATCATCCGCAAGTTGGTTGATTCCAGTCAACGAACTTGCCATAAAAAGCTCTATGATGCTCTCTGGGCTGACAGAATTACTCCGAAGAGAGCAATTGGTACCTCACCCTTTATCCTCCTGTATGGTACAAAAGCAATGAGATAAATTCAAGGTTAATTTTTCTACCCATGCCCACATGGTGTCTACAAATGAGATAAATTCAACCTGTAGCTTTCTACTTTTACCAACTTTAAGCTCTACAAATTTGATAATGCTCTATTGTATTTGTTATCTCCTCTCAAAGACCAGCTTAAAACACACAAAGAAATGGTCTGCCTTGGGGATTTAGGAGTTAAAAAGTGATTAAGCAATTTTAGCATACACCATGACATTTTGGGAGACCACTTTGTTCTGCTTTTATCTTTGAGAATTTACCTTGGCTACTCATATCATGATACTTCAAGGCAGGTAACAATTCTCAGCATCCTCTCGGTAATATAATTGAGGCGGATAAGAACATCCATCAAAACAAGATAAACCTTATTGCCAAATTACAATCTCCGTGATTCCAACACCTTGTCACCATCTAGAGGATTCTAAGATCAGTCACCAAAACCACTAGGCTTGGAAGTCTTGGCAAGTTGCCAAACATGGTTTGCAATAGAAGATCAATTTTGCAGTTATTAATGAATGGTAATAATTGACACTTGTTCCTGATCCATACAGCATCAAAAAACAAAACACTATAAAAATTCAGCTAAACAGCAAAATATAAAGAATTGTCAATCAAGTGACAGGTTCACCATTGACAATACTGCTCTGCAAATCAGCAGGTGAACTATTATCACAAGTAGTTGTGCATTCAACAGTAATGGTCCTGCGATTTTTGGTAATTGCCATTTTCACCAACAATCACATCATCATCACCAGCAGTCATGCATTTGTCACTGTTGATCCTGCCCAAGTAACTAGCAGTATTGCCCTGTGTGCCAACACAAAACAGTAACGACTCCAAATCGGTGTCACTTCAGAATTCCAACAGTTGGAGTCCTTCAATGTGTGATTAATTCATTATGTTGCCTTCATAAGCAGAGAACGAGCAAGAAGTAGTACATAGTTGAGAGAAGTGTAGCAGTGTAGAATTGTTGTTTGCACACTCCATTGTGCTCATTGTAATTTAATAATTTATCATCACCTAAAAAAGAGAGTTAGAGATCAGTTGACACTATCAAGCTGGTTTGCTGCACCCTAGAGTTTCCATGGTAAAATAGGTATCATGGTGTCATGGTGTGTTCTTGTTTGCTTTCAACTGCAATTCTTACTGTTTAATTTGAGAAAAAAAAACCACACCACACTACCTCTAATCTACATTCCAAGAACTACCATTTGAAGTAAAATTCAAGCAGTAGAAGAATTGTTTATAAGTTTTGAGCCATCTCCTATATTATAGAGGCATTTCCTAAATTTTAGGTCAGTTGGAGGCTGTAACATACACCCACTAATTTTCTTTCTGAAGTTTACAAATTGATTCCAAACGATATCTCGAAACAAATGGCATATATCATGCAGATTTGATTAAGCATAAACATTGAAAGGTTACAATATCAAGACTCCAGCTGTTGCATCTCAAAATATGTGAGTTGCATTTATTACCAACACTGCTGTTACAATATTTGGACCTCAAAACACACTAGAACTACTCAACAAGACAATCCTTGAAAACAACTATCATTAAAATGAAAATACCTCAAGGAATTTTGCATTTAGAGTCCATTACAGTCTTGCTCTTGTAATTTTCTGTGTAATAACAGTCATGACAAGGCTTCATATCTCCATCAGCACTCACCCAAAGGCACTCAGCAGCAACAAATAGACCATATTGGCTCTTCCCACATCAACAACCACCTTAAACCTGCCCTGACATTTAGTTCTGCCCATAAACATTAGTTCATAGCCATTTCCAAGCATCACAAACTAACACAAACCTACTGTTAATGAACTCAGGTGCTGGACAGTCACAAGGGCGACTTGAAGATTAATTAACCTTAATTTTCTGAGCACACTCAAAATTGCATTCTAAAACCTGGAATCACTTTCCCCATCCTAGGTGCCTCCCTAGAATTGGATTGCAACCACATTCATGCCCTGGAAACTGACTCACACCACCAAAAACCACCCTAAACCACCCTACAGCTGGTAGGGCTTGATTAGGGGCAATTTTGCTCTAGAAAAGATAAAATCCTTCTCTTTAGCTCCTGCAATCTCTTCTAATATGGTCGCCTCGCATAAAAAATTCAATGGTAGAAAACCCAGAAGCACAGCTCCAAACCTTTAATCAGCACATGCTAAATAGAAGGGTACACCCTGTCCTTACAGTGGTACGGCCCAGGTCTGAGAAAACCTACAAATACTCCAAAAAAAGCACTCCAAAATGGCTCTAAGAATCATTACCAACACCTCCAAAATTACATATCAATAGACCTTAAAAATCTTCATCCTCTGAAACCCTAGAAAGCCAAAACTTCCAAGAAGAAACAATGTATTTCCTATATGAAAACATCAAACCAGCTAGGATGGATCTTGCACCATCGAAATTAGTGAAGATTGATAAGGATTTTGGTCCTCAATTAATTCCTAGAAGAACTCAATTTCACTCCAATAGCATCCTGTTATGTGTACAATTTCAAGCGAATAAAATGAGAGCTCAAACCCCATTATATAGAACTGGAGGGAAAAATGTCCCTTTTAAAAATTCAAATATTTTATTTTCCCTAAAAAAGGCCCCTTTCATAATTTTGAAAATCTTAAGTCCCCATACACTTTTCCCTAGGCATCCAACTTGGGAAAATTTAATTTCACTTTATAATATTTAACACTAAGTAAATATTAAAACTTTATAACTTTAGTGCAAATATTAAAATAATCCCAACCACATTACAGAAAGCACCGCCAGGACATCCGAAACAAAAATTGATCGCAACAAGAAGTTACTAATGCCAACGAGAGATGCCAGGTACCAAAACAAGCACTTACTGAAAATAGTCGTGTTCTCCAAGAAATGTGGAAAACAACCCAGATGGCCAAAAATGCAACAAAGGGCACCATTGCCAACCTGAGTGCCATCTAAATGCCAAAAAATCACTGGATGCCAAGAAAACTTGATATTGAGCTCTCCAAGAATCTTGGCGTCCCCCAACCATCTCCAATTAGCCTATAGGAACTCTGCTATAGGCTAACCAATATAACATCTAACTAGGCTTGAGAAGGGGACATTACAGAGGCACCCAAAGGGACCTATTTACTATTGACATTGTTCATGCCCTTAGAGATTTGTAAGTGTACATGCCCATTATAGCCGCCCCGGTTAAAACTTGTTCCTACTTCTTGGGGCTTTTGGAGGGCTACCTGGGTCAGTACCATGTCATGCAGCCTATTGATGGATTCAGATGTGGATCAGCTATCCAGAGTACTTTATCTCAATTCCTTCCAGCAAGCAGTTTTTAAGCTATGATTGATTTAGTGATGAGGGGTCATCATTTATGGCTACTTAGGTGATTATGATATTAGTGCCATGTTATATGATACTTGATTATTAACATCAAAATTGGCATTCTAAGTTTCTATCTAACATTAGCATCATATCAAGCAAAAGATAGTTTTTATTATTTTTTTTTGACACTTGGGCTAGGTGCCTAGGGCTGGAGCATGTCAATGAATAAATAGAGGCCAGCCAGAATTGAGAGATTCATTATATGCTTATTACATATATTTCAGACCTAGAGTGGGTGGCAACAGCAAGCAGAGCTCATCTATTGATTCAAGGACTAAAACCCTTGGATCTAGAGATTAGAGGACAAAACACTTCTTGTTTCTTGAAGGCAATCTTATCCAGGGATTGCATTGAACTGAAAACATTCCCTTTTCTATTGGCAAACTGATTTGTGGGGCAAATAGAGCAGCATTATACAGCAGCATCAGTTCTGATTCCAAAAAGATCTTCCTCCAAGTGCTTGATTTCTAATTAGTTACACATGATTATTATTCTATTAGTGTATTCAGTAGACATTATTGTTCCTCTATTGATGTATTCCGGTGCATTGCTTTTAACTTAAATATGGCTATCAGGCCTTGGTGCATTGTTTTTTTTCTTCCTGGCATCATTTTGATTCTAAAAATTAAAAAAATAGATAGAAGGCATCACAGCGACATTTGTATCATATTGCAGTTTAATCTTTTGGGTGTTATGGAAGAGGTTGAATTGGTTATATGACAGCACCAAAGTCCAAAAGCAAGAATTGCAACCTTACTAATTTGCAATTTCTAAAACGAAGTGGAATCAAGAAGTGAAGAAAATGGCTAGATCAGCCTAGAGAAGGTGAATCCTTATACGAAGGTCCAATAGAGAGACACAACCCTAGAATCAGTCCTGGAATAGATGATAAAGCAACAAGAAAACATGTCTAAACAACAAGCATCCATAGATATAGCGGTTCATGCTCTTGCTAAAAAACTTGAAATGGAAGGAGAGCAGCCCCATAAAGAAGAGGAAAAAGAATAACTCTTTTATAAAGAGCAGCCCAAGCATGATAAAGGCAAAGCAAGGGTAAAATATTTTGCTCATCCTCTTTTCCAAGTTAAAATATAAGTTAAAACAAAAGCTTTTTGAAGGGCAAGCAAATCTGAATTGGTAATGTATGTTTGAAGCAAATGGAAGCGTACTTTAATGTGCATGCAGTTAGTAAGGCATAAATGTTTGAGGCTAATGAAAGTGTACTAAACAGTTCTCACCAATTAAAACCAAAAGATGTTATTTTGGTATCTGTTGTTTGACTAATAAAATAGAAGTTGTAATTTGTTGAAACCAAATATGTTATTTTGGCAGCTGCAATTGATTAATAAAACTAGAATTCTTTTCAAAAAAAGGTTGAAGAACTAAAAAAGGAGTACCTTATTTCCCATCATAAAGTTCAGTGAACTGATACCACGGCGGGTCTCTGCATCATCCAATACATCATCGTGAAGAAGGCTTGCTACCTGCTAACAAAAGTACCACTGAACTTTGTCATACCAAACTCAAAAATTGGAACCCTTGAGTTTAAACCCATTACCAAGAAGCTTCAAATATGTAATCAAAAATTGGAATCAACAACCATAAATACCATGATAGTATATACCAAAGGCATTATAATAAAAAAAGCCAATGCTGCAGAAATGACAATGACATTGTAGAAATAAACAGAATTCATAGAGAAGAAACAAACATGAATCATCTCTGTAATCTCTGCAATCCGCTGTTGTCGCAATCGTAGCTCCTTTGCGAAGCCTTCATGCAAAGAGTTTGCTGCCATTTCAGGTACTGCCATGGTCAATGATGATGCCATCAGCAATAAGACCTGATAGCCATATTTCATTTAAAACATGCAAACATTAAACTTTCCCTCACTCACTAAGACAACCATTGTAAATGTACTAAAAGATTTGTAAAAGAATTGAAACTGTATTTATAAATTTTTAATGTAGCAATTGTATTTTGCACAAAGTGACAAAACCAATGAAAAAAATTGACTGTAATATCCTCTTTTGGGATATTCTTTAAAACAATAATATTCACTCAAAATATGATAGTAGTTTTATCAAAGATTACAAATTTACGATATATATTCTGGTCAATAAATCATAGCACAATACCCAAAGTTGATCAACTCATGAATTCTCTGGAAATAGTTTGCAAAATTGTTGAATTAAAGAACCCCATCCCTAACTCAACAGTGACAATACCAAGGATCCCATCCCTAGCTTGTCAAGGGCATCAAGAGACCCCGTCCTTCCAACCCTTAGCCCACCCCATGAGCCTGGACCCTGTCTGATTTGCAAATACTACCTAGAATTCAGAATTGATAACTTGATGTATTTGCTTGACTATTAATAGCTGATTTATATTTCTTGATGGATTGACAATTCAATCCTTAAATAATACTTGAATGCTTTATGAATAATTCTTGAGTGAATTTCTGCAATTATATATGGCTGAATGACTAGTTGTTTGTAATATGAAGTTTTGAATTCATATGCTGAATTTCTTGTGAGTTGATTGTGAATTTCTAATTTCTGAATGATCCCTCACCCAAATGCTTTGTTCTCCCTTTTATATCTTTAAATGAGAGGGAGTCACACCTCTTCACTGACACCATAGCCTTTGCAAGGAACATATCCCTTCATAATGAATCGCAGTCTTAGAATGGCTTTAAAAAATCACTGATAATTATTCTCCTAGTTGGCCCCCTTGCTAACCTTTATTAATTTCATCGCCTAGTTTTATTTTGCAATATGACTGCAATCTGATTGGTGAAGGCTGTGCTCTGTATTGCGGGGCATGACATTGACCTAAACTAATTTCCTAACGAACTATTGGAAACCCATATGTATTATAGAATTAAATGCTTTTTTAGCGAAACAGCAAGTTGCAATTAAAGGAACACATAGTTTCTGTCCAAAACCATGCTGATTCCTAGTCAATCAAAATGCACAAGTATATCCTAAATAGTACTTTTGCATGTTTAGACCAGAAACATAAATTACAACATCTAAAAGAAAAGAATTATTTTTTATAAATAAGGCCAATATATATTACTTAAAGAGAGTGTTAAAAATGCACAAGTATATCCTAAACTGCATAGTTCGCCAACTTGCCAAGTCCAGGTGCCAACTTTTTCAAGAAACTCAGCGAAACCAACCATTTCACTTGCCACTCCAAAAAGTGCACAAAAATCAAAAAATATGTGGACAAGACACGGTTTTTAACTTTTTTGCCTTTAAAAGCCCTATTCAGCCATGTTGAACACTCCAAAATGTTTTTTTTTTTTTGGCTTTACAAGTATGGTATTTGGCCTTTTATAAGAAGCTGTATTTTGCATTAATTTTTATTTTTTATTTGAGTGTTTTCTAAGTTGCCAAGTCCGAAATTTTTGGCTTGCTGAGTACTCTCCAAGTCCAAGTCTGTGAACTATACTAAATTTTACTTTTGCCTGTTCTTCCAACCTTTATGAAGTCTGTTGTGCCCTTGGAATTGTCACCATGTGTCTAATTCAACTAGGTTTAAAAAAAGATGCCTAATCTTCAAGATCTGAGAAAAGTGTGCACAGCCCTGCTCAAAGATAAGCCTTAGATCAAGATCACAGTAGCAATCGAGGAAATAATGCATCAATCACAGGATTGATATGCTATAGTGAATGGAAGGATAAATGAACAGAAATTTTAAAAAGCAAATATAATAGAATTGATCTATATGTGACTTGAGAAAAGAATGAAAGTTATTCCACAATTAACCATAATAGATCAATGAAGCTCAAAAAGTGCAATCAGTTATTGAAGCGTGTTGGTGTAACAACTAACACCTTTTAAGTAAGAGTTGGTACGGACAGCTATGCACACTACGCAATGAGTGCTCTTCAAATTAGGAGGGGAAACTCCCTCGTTGTGCTTGACAAAAGTACTTATAAAGGAAAATAAACTAAACTATATCCTATCTTTTTGTCTCAGCTGTAAGAGGTACAAGGCTTTCTCGAAAACTATATACGTTGCAGCTAAGTATTTTCTGGTTTCGCAGATTACTAACTACAACTAGGCCAATTACTTAAAATCTATCCAGTTTCCTCAAGAAAACAGAGCATGAGGAAATGGAG
>VDFB02322474.1:0-31536 GCA_007258455.2 Sequoia sempervirens
TTCCTAAAAGTAAAGGTGAGTGGCTCTACTTATATAATCGATTTTATCTTATTGTGATTCCTTCTTCCAAAGGAGATAAATTATAATGGCAAGAAAAACCAAGCACAAACTTTAAACTACCCGTCCATTTCAACCATAAAACAATTACTAACAGCATGATGAAAATGGCATTATCGCTGATAAGAAAGGTAATTCGTGGTATTATTCACCGTAACGGCATTAATGAAGTTTATGTTTATGATTAACTATGCCTAATGCCTTGAATCATAATATTCACAGATCCACAATACAAACTAATCACAGAAATTAAAAGCTGCTGATAATTGCAACTAACTGTAAACTTGGAGTTTGAAAGAAGAATCTCCCAATGCTAGGCAAAGATAGCCAATTTCACGGATACGCATTAATCACCACAACTACAAGGATATACATTAAATTTTGGAGGCGCCAACCTATAGCTAATACTATTATTATAAACCCTCACTTTTATTTTATTTATTTATTTTATTGCCCCACCAAAAGGAAGATGTGTTATAGGCATGAATAAATATATCCGAAACATACAGGAAATTTTAACACCCCGCAGTAAACGATATTAGGGCACTATCCCCAAACTACTACAGTGAAGTAATTGTCTCAAATGCGACATCTTGTAAGGTAATCGCCCAGCTACCAGTACAAAATATTTTGGCAAGAAGCAGCTCACTCGCTGCCCTTTTTCTTTCACTGTTTATTGCGTGAGTTTAGAAAGATCTTGCATTTCATTCAATGGAAGAAGAAGAGAGGTGTTCTAACATTTTATCATTAAAGCAAGCATTGAGATATGATAATGACATTCTGTTTGTGCAGCATAACTATATGGCCCTGTGGTTGAGGCGTTGGCCTTCGAACAGAGAATCTTGTTGCATTGGTGCATTAAATTCTTATCCTATATTATTTATAGCTTAGGAAAATTCATCACAACAATTACCGATGGAAAATTCATCGCCAACAATTCACCGTGGAAAATTCACCGCCATGACAAATTCATTGTGGAAAATTCACCGTCATGACAAATTCACCACCAAATAAAATTAAAGCCAGCAATTCACCAAGGCAGAAAATTAACCGCCATTTGCAAAAGAATAATTTAATTTATGACAATAAAAAATTAATCATTAACTTTAGAGAATTTGATTGATGATAATAAAAATAAAAATATTTTTCAATAATGCAAATGAAAATAAAAATTACTATGAACCAAATCTAACACAAAAATAACGCAGGTGAAAATTATTTTAAAAAAAATATTCAAAGTTCACAAAATATATATTAAAAAAAATTAATGCCGTTTAAAATAATTGAAATGAAAATAAAAATTACTATTAACCAAATCTAACACAAAAATAATGTAGGTGAAAATTATTTAAAAAAGAAAAATTCAAAGTTTACAAAATATATGAAAAAACATTAATGCGGTTAATTTTCCATAAGTGAATGCTGGTGATTTAGCTTAGCGATGAATTTTTCATGCGATGATTTTCAGATGAATTTACCAGATGCCATTATTTATAACTGTATGGTTTACTATCCATCTACTGGACCTTTTACACTTATGAGAAATTATAATTGTCTTGAAATTAAATCTACAGACTTTGGTTCTATTGGTTCTCCATTTTAGAATTTATAAAAAAAATATAGGCTTATGGTCGTCATGCTCAGGGTGACATAAATGTTGAAAATGGTCACAGCACATCAAACAATAAAATAATATGATCAATCTTTTAAAAAAAAATAAAATAAAATAATTTATGTGTAACAAAGAAAGAGATGCGTTCATATTGCTAATAGACAGCAAATAAGATAATAAGATGAACTGCTAAACTTCATACAATTCTCTGGTCTCCTTCTTTCTAGAAGAACAAGTTGATTTGGCTACTGTTTAAAGAAAACTGATAAGAAATATAATGATACGAGAATAGAACATAGCCCCGTCGGCTGTTTTTGACCAATGATTTAACAATAATAAAATCTAATGTTATTATTATTTTCATAAACACTGTATCAAGAAGACAAGTTTCAACAAATGCTATTGGAAGGAAAACATTGCTACTGATTCATTAGTGGTAGGTGTAAGGCCGAATTACACAGGCTAAGAAACACGGTACATATCTCCATCAAGTTTAAAGAATAAGGGAAATTGCTCTAGAAAACCTACATGAAATATTAGAAGCACAACGACAGAACTCTTCATGATACAACAGTCATTTGAATTACTCACACAGGTGCCAAAACTGGAACAAATATCTGGTATAAGTGGAGTTTCCTGATCTTTCTATGCATGATATTTAATTCTTATGCTCGACACAAAGATATCATATATGAATCTATGATTGGCATTCGTGGAAAATTCTATTGTACAGATTTAAAGAAACAAATAAAAATCATTGAAGCTAAATTCATGCATATGGATCTAAAATGTATATCCCAGTGCTGCAAATAAACATAACTATTTATTATAACGATAGGATGGTCATGAGGTCCTACTTGATAGTGCAAACTTGGTGACAGACTGAGAGATCAGATGGAGGAACAAGTGCCCAGCCCACTACGCCATTCCTCTAAACACCATTCCCAACTCACCAACAGTCCAAACGTCCTTGCCCACCCCTTAATCTCTTTTACCGGAACACTCAAAGATCTTTCAAAGGATTTTCTTCCAGAACCACTTCTACATTTACAGGTAGTCATAGTGTGGTATATATTGTTCTGGATCCTCCTTGTTACACAAACATGACCAATGGAGAAAACCCCTTTAGATTGGAACAGTACATAAAGCTTTTCCAGAGGATAAATATGGCTTTAGCAAGCCCTACGCATCAATGTTTTGAGATGTGTCATCTCTATTGAGACTAGAAAAGGGATAGCAATTGCACAGACTGTGTCGTGTTGCTGAAGATGTCGTTGAGAATAGATGGACAAAGCTTTACAAAAAGAAGAAATGTTATGAAACCTAGGTTCTTCAGCTCCAAACCAATTTATGCAGCCTGAGTGATCACATCTCTTTTTTTGGAGAGCACGCTTCCACTCAACAATCTCTTCTCTTAGGTATCGATACAGGGGGCAGGATGTTCGAGACACCATTGGTAACTTGGACTTGAAAACCTACAGGCCATCTAACATCGAACATACGTTAAAAGCTTTTCCTCTAGACCGTTGAATCTGTTATTCCAAAAGATTATGCATTATGCAACACCATTTTTCACTAGAGTCATCTTACGTACCGGAAAACCACTTAACTATTTTTTCATCCCTACCCAGCTTTATTTCTGCTATCTAAAGCTTTTAACTTACACCCATCACGATGGTAAATGTATTACCTTTTTTTTTTTTTAGACTTCCCAACAAGCATTGGAGACCATCATATCATCTAGAAACCAACTTCCGGTCTCGAGCAAACCAAAGCGACACAATAATCTAGTGACAGGGAAGGATTGGTAAGGCAATAATTAAAGGGCGATCTGCTATATAATTTACCATCCCAATTCAATGCCTCTACCCATCTCTAACTCACACCACTACTTCATTAATGCCTCCCTCTGAAAGGTTACGTATGCTCCTCCATGATGAAAAGGATTGAAGTGTTGAGTTATATGTTGGATATTATTTTTAGCAAGGGCCAAGTACGACATAACAATGTTGTTTCAACCTTCATCCTCGAGGAGCAGCGATCTACCAACCAATGGAGTCCCATAAGAAACATTATTTCTAAAATAAATAATTCTTAATTAGCCTCACTAAAATTACCTTTACCTTGTTATAATTCCTCTCACTTATTTATTTTCATCACTACTTTACTTCATCTCTATTTTTAATAATAAATGACAATATACAACATCACACATTGGTGGTAAATTGAATATCGCATAGAAGGATTAAACACATCAAAGCATAGCAAAAGTACCCAAGGCCCACAATAAAAAGAAAGCCTTAAAAGAAACACAACACCTCACCAAAATGTTTAATAAAAGGGATCAAAGCATTTGCTAGTGGAGCTTATATCCTTCTCTAGTATTAGGCTTAATCCTTCAAGTCAACCAAGAAATGGGGATAAGGTACCCATGACATACTATCCCTCACAAAAAATTATGGATCACAAGCATTGCACTCATGGAGAAAAGTAACTAAATGGGAGCATGACTACATTCTTACACTACCTCAAAGATATACTATTCTATTCCAAAGATTACAATATAATATGTTAATTCTAAGATTTGCTAAAATCCTCAATAAATAAATTATTAAAATGATGGCAGATGCTCATCAAAGAGTTGCAAATGTTAAGTTGAAGATAAAAATTGTGCGAATGAACAGCGAGGTAAAGTCTTGAATCAAAATAAGATAAAGTTTGTTAGTGTGCTTCATTGGGACTGTATTCATGGATATGTAAGATGCAAATTGTAATAATTTGTGTAACGGGGAAATCAAGAAGTGCAATAAGATCAAAATGAAATGAATTGAAACTAATCTAATTCAAAATAAAGATCATGATTCATGCCCATTACTCATGAAATGAACAATACAAGAACAATGAATTCAAGAACATAATTGAAACAAAACAAGAACAATGAATCCAATACACTGTAAAGTTACCCATCCCATGTCGAAGTGTATTCACAAAGATGTTGGATCATTCATTGTATCAATGTGAAGCCTCCATTTGTGTGTAGCAAAAGCTCCAAAGTTGTGTGTGTTGATTGATAGAAGATGTGTGTAAATATTTGTCAAAAGATCGATTGTGATTTTGGCATTACTTCGTTGTGCAAAATATGTTGATTCTTCGATCATTTTTGAGGAAGAAGATGATCGTTATATAGAATTTGTGTTTCGAAATGAACACTAGAGATCATGTAGTAGAATATCCTGATCAACGGTTTGAAACTGTTGAGAGGATTTAGATGGGAATAATCAGTGTATTTTGATTACGTAATCGGTATAATTGAAGAAATCAATTTGAGTGTTCAGTCGAATTGAGGAAATAGATTGAATAATCTAGGGAATTGAAGAAATCATGTTGAGCCTTCAGTGTGATTGAAGAATAGATGAATCAATCATAAATAGTTGGATTAGTCACCCAATTAGATCAAGCAATCGGGGGATAGTAATTTTCTCAATCATAAAAGTGGGTGAGGATTATTAATTAATTAATCTTTTTGGAGTTGAACGTGAAAATCAAGTTTAACTTTTTCAAACAAAGTTGTATTTGTTTGTTTGACCTTTTTGATAATGTTTTGAATAATTTATTTAATTATTCAAGTTTAGGGCAAAGTGATTTAATTAAACTATTATGTTTTAATAATTCAATTGATTTAGGGGAATAGGGTAATTTAGCGACATAATTAAATAATTGATGTTATTTAATTAATCAGGAAGAATAAAGTTTGATTAAGACTTTATTAAATAAATAGAATTTATTTAATTATTCAAAAATGATGAAAAGGTGAATTAATTAAATAATGTATTCAATTAATAGAGGAGATTAGGGTTTTTCATAAATTGATGTGAAATGCAATGATATTAAGTGGTAATGATGTCAATGATGAGAAAATGTCATTTAGGATGTGTGATAACTGTTAGGTCATTTTTAGAGATCTACATTTTTCCCCTCTTTGAGACAAAGTATTGGTTGTTTTGTTTCAAAGAATTCAATATTAAGATCAAGATTTGAAAAAGTGTATATGCTCCATTGTGCCCTGGCAGTCAACAGAATGATGGTAGGACGTTAGGATCCCCCCTCGAGAGGTTGGCCAAAAAAATCACTTTTGAGGTCAAGCTCACGACACTATATCATTTCTTCATATTTGTAGAGGACAAAAAATTAAGCTTATATGAATCTCATTGATAGTTCAGATGTTCCCAGGAGGTCCTAATTTAACCCAAGAAGATTTCCTAGGTAAAAAAAAATTAGAGTTTCAAGGGTTAAAATAGTTAATTAGGGCTTAATTCTCCTCATTTGTATTTTGAGCCTATAGAAAATTATTGCCTCTAGATTTCGTGATTTTTCAATTGTTGAGGAGCCATGGTAAGGATTCGAGGAGCCCCACACCGCGCGAATGTGGTTCACAAGTTTGGATGGCCTGCAAGTGTCGATGCCCCGGTATGTACTCTTTCCTTTCATGTTTTCAACTTTATATTTTTGTGTAATTAATGCATGAAGTCAAAATAGTCGATAATGGTATTTTCATGTTTTGTTCAATGTTCACTTTTGCATCGTTTTTAGCACTGTTGTTGTTTGAGAATGGTTCACTTTTGATTTTTTTGTTCTCACTTTCCCTAAATGTTCGCATTTGACCTAAATGTTCACATATGTTTTCACATCTGGTTTAAAGTTTCACTTTTGTCTTTCTTGTTTCATTTTGTACACCCTTGTGATAAAAGTTCACTTTTGATATACATATTTACTTTTGACATTATTTATTTATTTTTCCTTTCTTTGTCACTTTCGACAAAATAATCACCGCTTTCACTTGTTTTTAATGCTTTTGACAAAAAAAGTACCTACTTTTGAAAAGAAATGATTTCTTTTGCTTTGCATAAGTTTTTGAGTCAATTTGTTTGCAATTTGAGGTGTGTTTCACATTTTTGTAGCAAATTCTTAACATCATGGGTTGAATGGTTGTAGGTGGTTCTCAATCCACTTATGTTGAGAGAGAGACGACCACAAGAGCTGCTTGATTTGATTATTGGATTTCACAAGCTGGAGCAATATTTTTTAGATGTTGTGGGGCTGCAACACATATGTTACATGCTAACTATTAGATGCCATCGAGCGATAATGACTACTCTTGTGGAGAGGTGGCACTCAGAGACATTGTCTTTTCATTTACCTACTGGGGAGGCCACCATCACCCTGGAGGATGTGTGGAGGATTCTTCATGTGCCTATTCATGGAGAGCTTGTGACCTATTCCATCTGACAAGATACACGTGACATGCACCGAGTACTTGGTGTTAGGCATCTTTAGGTTCAGGAGGCAGAGCTAGACTTGTCTGCATTCATGGGTAGTGTTGATCCTATTTCCTTAGTTCTTTGTGCTTTGGTTTCATGGATCATCATTTCCGATAGGCAAGGTAGGTAGTTTCCTATTGGTTGGGGTGTGTGCATTGAGAAAATGTTTGAGCATGACAATAGATATGCATGGGGCTCGTGTCTCCTTACGCATTTGTATAGAGATATGCATGAGGTTGTGTATCAAGGAGGTAGATCCATTTATGCTGGTGTGAGTTAATTCATGTATGGGCCTGGGAGCACATCCCAGTTACCAGGCTTGATGACACATTGGATCAGGATCTAGAGGATCCTTATTCATACAGATATGGCGACTTCCTTCACTACACTTGGCATGAGCAACTTCCTTACTGGTGTTGTGTGATATACGACTTGCATGGTTTTGTTTGGAGACCATTGTTGGGATGTGAGGCATGGAATGATGACCAAGAATAGTTTCCATAATGTAGAAAGAAATAATGGATTATTGGTCATGTGTGTTCATTGTTAGGGAGATATCTTCTTGATTGTGTTTGTCAGTAGTTTGGTGAGAGACAGGGCCATTTTGTAGATGGTTACGAGGCTCATTTTGGTGGGACCACTCAAGAGGTTCGGGTATGGGGGCTATAGGAAGATCAGGATGAAATTATTTTAGAGTTCAGAGCAATTGTCTCATTTAGGTGGGGATGGCCAGTTGGTCAAGTGGATCCTGGGACTACAATAGACTATGATCAGTGGTGGGACAAGTATATTCTTTTGAGGTTTATATATTTTTCTAGCATTCTTACAGTAGGTAGAGCAAGTATTATTGGTCACCATGGTGAGTGACAATGCATTCAGATTATCGTCGAGTAGTTGGATAGAGCCAGATAGGATGGTGGGCAAGGTGGACAAGATGATCCTATGTAGCAAGATCAGGCATAGGTTCAAGGTCCTCCTCCACCACCTAGAGATCGAGCAGTATAGTTAGCTTAGATGATAGCTGCAAGGGACACAAAGGTAGTGTGGTGACAGGCCATGAAGGCTTAGATTGTCACTTTGATAGAGGAGAGGAAAACTTGAGGGCAGAGTGAGATACAAAGAATGGGAGATGTCATGTCAAAGAGGCTCAAGTACAAGTGATTATAATTGAGAGGGATACCCTCATAGTAGAGTTTGATGCCCTCCGTGCAAAGCAAGATCAACATATGAGAGAGGCCACATATTATCAAACTTTGTATGATGTCTTTGTACCTATAGCTCAGCAATGACCACATTTTGAAGAGAGTACTGCTATGGGTGCTGAGTTAGGTGGGCATTCAATTATATAGCCTGATCAACTGTGATCCTCTTCCCATCACAGCCAAGGTCCTCAGAGGTCTCCTCCTCTAGCCGAGCAGTAGGATATTTGTACTTGATCTTTATGATGTTTATTGTTTAGAGACTCATATTGTAGACATGATTTGTTATATACATTCATTGGCCCAACTGAGGCCTCGTATATATATTTATTTTTTATATTATGATATCACACATGTTTATGTGATGATGTACCTAAAATTCTCATTTTTGATGATGCTATATATGAGATATGCATGTTTCGATTCAACTTCATTATGTGTTATGTGATGATTATGAATGATAATTTATATATGCTTATGTTTATGTTTTGTACTTTTTTGATGTATGAATATGATATGGATGGATGGATTATCATATTTTATTTCATATGATCTTTTATTGCTTTATCATCATCATGATATGTATTGACGAAATTGTGGATGTAGGATGTATGCGGTACTAATGATATTGTGATGCAGGATAGATGTTTAGTTATAAGAAATGTTGGATGATAGATAGAAATTTGATGTTGTTAGTTGCTGAGTGTTTCTTTTTCTTTGCATAGAGACTTTGCATCTTTAAAAATCCTTTTTGATGTAGAAAATAGACACAATGCACCAAGTTATTAATAACCAAGGTGGCTTTATATCTATTATGTGAACTTTGACTTAGCATACAAAGAATATTCTTTCTCATACCATACATACGAAAACCTTGTTAGGATACATGGTGGAGTTGTGTTAAAAAAATTCAAACCAATTACATAGAGAGGTATGAAATACCTAACATGCGATTTCTACATGAATTGTCTCAAAACAACTTTCATACACCAAACAAAGAAAATATTCATCGTGGTAGTATCACAAAAACATCTTACAAACAAAAAACCAAAATGTGACTCAATTTCCCCCATTCCTTCTTCTCTAAATCCTTATGAACATCCTCGAGATATCTTTTGAATGAGTTAATAAAATAAATAAGAAAGATAAGACTATAAAAAGATAAAACAATGTTTTCATATCGCTTGCCATATCTATTTTGAGGTTTCATCCTATTATCCAGTGTTGATCATGTCTATTGTAGGAACAGATCCGTTAAGACATATCTCAGGATGTTGGTGAATTTTAAAAAAGATAGGTAGTTAACACTTTGTCATTATTTTTGTCTGTTTGTAATCAAAGCTTTTTGATTGTTTGCTTGAAAGTTCTAGATTTTGATGTTTGCTTTGTTTGTTTGTTTGTTTGTTTGTTTTGTCAAAAGGTGAGGGTGACGATTTGTTTATTATGGATGAAAAGTTTATTGTGGATTTTGATGACGGATTAGGACCTTTTTGATTTTTCTAAGTTTTATGATGTTTTTTTTGTTTTCAGGGGACTAACCTAGGGCCTTAGTGGCTCCTCAAAGATAAACCTTACCTATGTTGTACACATAGAGGCTCATAGTTCGCTTGGTTTGATAAGAACATGTTTTTGAATTTTCTATTTTTTGATTGTTTTTGAATTTTAATTTTTTACTAAGTTGAAGGAAAGTATGTGATAGACACCTAAGGGGATTGACCTAAGGCCTCGAGGGCTGATAATCCTTGCCTACATTGTACACAGAGACTACGTAGTTCGACTAGTGTTGACTCAAAGAATAACATGTTTTTTCAGATTTTTGATGTTTTGACTTTATTTTTTATTTTTTATGTTTTCTAGATGTTTTTGATAGTTTTTGACCATGATGGGATGTACAAGGATCCAATCCGCTACCAATTTTGGGAATTTTCCCCTAGCTCAAGACAAGATTACCTCATTAGGGGAAGTAGAATGTTTTGAAGGTTACCCTGGTAGTGTGTTAGTGGTACACCTTGTTTTTGGGACAATTTTTTTTGAAGGTTATCCTGGTAGTTCGTTGGTGGTATACCTTGTTGTTGGGATGAATTGTTTTGAAGGTTACCCTGGTAATACGTTGGTGGTATACCTTGTTGTTGGGACAAATTATTTTGAAGGTTACCCTGGTAGTGCGTTGGTGGTATACCTTGTTGTTGGGATGAATTGTTTTGAAGGTTACCCTGGTAGTGCATTGGTGGTATACCTTGTTGTTGGGATGAATTTTTTAGATCATACAATGTGTTAGAAGATATAGATCAAGTTTTATTCTAAAGAAAGATGTAAGTACTTTCCCCCAGTGTCTAGCAATGTAGGTGATGGATTATCTTGTGATAGGATAACATGTTTGGATAGAGTATCCCCTTTTGGACAATGTCTCATGGCTTAGATAATGTTGGATAGGATAGGGTCAATGATAGTGACCCATGTCAATATTTTTTTCATAAGCAAGTGTAAATTGTACACCAAACATTTTTCAAGATCAAGGTAAGTTGGATTTGGATAAAAATGGATTGAATTTATTATGGTTAAGTTGAAATGCTTCCACCTGAAATGGTGCACATAGATGCTTGATTCTACACATGAGCCTGTTTTCGAATTTTTCATCATGGTACTTGTCCAAAGTGCCACCATAGTGGTTTTCATTGGAGGACAATTTTTCTCTTGGCTATTTTCTTGAATTTTTTCTTGATTTTTTTGATGTCACACAAGATACCTGTTTACTAGGTTTTCATCATGGTGACGATTTTTTGCTCATGCTGAACCACCTAGTGATGTTGATGTAGATACTACTGGTGCTAATATGGGTATTGTTGTTGTCATGGCATTCCAACAATATCCTTCTTGGAGGAGTTGTTTTGCTAAGATACGAGCGCTTGAATGTAACCCTTGATAATTATTTTCTTCTTTGTCGATATTGGAGTTAACCTTGCCTAGATGTGCACATCATGATAGAGTTCCCTTAGAGTCCTTATGATAAAGAGTCACTTCCAATGCATGTTCAATGTGAGGATTTGATATCATGTGTTTCAAAGTTGATGGTGGAATACATTGAGGGATATAAGATTTAGATGGGTTGGTCGATAATTTGGAATTTTTTATTTTCCAAAATTGGGAGGATGAGAAATGATAGGTGGATATTGAGACTCGATTAGGACCAACGTCTTGATATACCTTGTAGGTTGCTCTTGAAGCTTTCTTTTGTACCGCTGGAAAATTTGGATGGATGAACTTCCCTTTTTTATTTTTCCCCATAGTTTCTTTGACCAATGGAGTTTGATAGGGATGATTTTCTTTCTTTTGCTTTTGTATCCATTTGTATTTGCTTTGTCCATTTTGTTTTACTAATTCTTTTGCTTCAATTACTTCCTCTTTTCTTTGATATGGCTTTTTCCATTGTGGTTGGTCCCAATTAGAGGGTGGAGAAATACATGGATGACGATTCATGATATGGCTAGTTGTAGTGTTGGTAGAGGTTTCATCATAAGGACCCTTCATGCTCTCTATGTTGATGTTTACATTAGATAAAGTTTCCCCTAGTATTATAGAGGTATTACTGATATGTTCAGATTCCTTAATTGTTGAATAACTAAGACCTTGATGCTTAGGATTTTTAAAAATCTACACTGGTTCTAGGATACCCTATTCATGTAGGCCTAATCCTCTTCCTTGATAATGAATCTATTAAAAAAAATTATTTGCAATAGGATATGATTTACCTTGGAAATAAGGTGCCAATCCTTCTCTGCTCCACTATGGATCTTCAAAGGTGATAGCTTCTTCATTGGTAGGATATCTTGCTCCAATAAAGGTAAGTGATCCAACTTTAAAAGTGATAGGATCCTCCATATGTGGGATAACTTCATGATTGATATCTTTGGGTTGATCCTATGAAATATCATATTTTAATGTTTCTTCAAGAGGTTTTGATGATTCACAACACACATAAAATTCCTGCTCATTATTCATTTTTGATATACCTTCACATGATGTTTCTAATTCACAATTTTTTTAGAAGCCTTCTTCATGATCCCTTTTTGATATGTCTTTAGATTTTTCTATGTCTTGATCATGTGTAGAGATGCTAAGAGTAGGTGACCCTTGTTCCTTGTTAATAATATAAAGAGTATGGGAATCTTTTTTTAGAAGAAGATCATCTACATGTACATTAGGAGTAAGCATCTCGTGGGTAGATGTATGTGTGCTTGGTGTATGTATTTGTTATTCTTTTGGAAAATATTGGATGTCTTGGAAGACATATGCCAAGTCATTATAGTGTTTTGATGATAGGGATTCTTGATCTTGACTTTGTGTGGTATTATCTTTGATATGCTTTGGTTCGTGCTCTTGACATGAATCAATTTCAAAGAATGCATTTCTGGTCAAGGATCCTTGGATTTCCTTGAAATGTGGACATATGGGGAATAGCTCTTGGCTTATATTTTTTGCATTGGGTATAAGTGTTGGATTAAGAGTCTCTTGATCATCAATATGTACTGCCATGAGGTTGGATGGTGTCAATATATCTTGGACTGGATCATTGCTAGACTTGGGTGATTTATTTTGATCATGCTTGGGATTAAATTCTTGATGTATGTCCTCTTGCTCATTGGATGATGTAGAGTGTAGTGACCCTCCCGCTGTGACATCCTGTTTTAGTTTGTTTTCGTTTTGATTGATAGACACTTTAGTTTATTATGATACTATGTTTTTTTGTAGAGGTGAGTTTGGATACTATGTTGTTTTGTATTTTGCGGATGATACATTGACGTCCTGATTATTTGGTTGAGTTAGTTTGATGATACTGAGATAGACATATTCATGTTATGGTTTATTTGCTTATGAATTTTGCTTATGATTATCATGGTGTAATGATTGTTTATGATTGATCTTGCTCATTTGTGTCGGTGAAGAAGACAGTGTAGCATTACTCATTCGTGAGTACCCTGCTACGCTGCAATTCTTATTCATGGTGTGTTTTCTAACATGAGTATATATATGTTTTAACATTGATGTTTCCTGCAGACACAGGTACCGGGTAACAGCTCCACCTGCTTGACAGGTCTGAGCGTACCCTAATTCAATAAAAATATGTTGTTGGAGGTATTGACAAGTCCTTTTAAACCATCGTTCTTTTTCGAACGAGTATCTCTGTGTTACCCCGTGTAGTTGTCCAGTTCATTATGTTGTGTTCATTTATATTGTTTTATGTTTGTGATTTAATATTTAAGTTTAAATTCTATGTTAATGTATTTATAAATGTTTGTGATTTAATTTATTAAATTAAATAAAATAGATTATCTAATTTAAATGTGAAAGTTATTTCTTTGCAATGCTTTTAATTAAAATATAAATATTGCTAATTTATTGTGCAAACTTGAATTATGAGAAATAGATATTTTAAGGAAAGATATTTTCGACAAGATATGAATCCTTGATTGGCAGTTTAAGATCTGATTGATATTTTTAAAGAATAAGTTTAACTAGTTGATCTATTTTCAATGCAAAGATGATCTGTCAGTTAAGTTTTATGATTGTAAGTGAATTGCATGAATTAAGATCTTTTTTGGAAAATTGGTATTTGTGCATTCACGGGAAGAACTTTCACGGGTAGTTTTTAGAAGTTTGTTTCACGACAATTGTTTCAGAAGAACTCTTCTTTTTAGATTTTGTTTTCAAGCGTAATTTGAAGCTGGATTGATTTGAATTTCACTGTTGAAGTTTGGAAATTGATAGTGGAATCAGCAAAAGGGTTTAGAATTCGTTTCAGCTCGATTTCCAAGATTGTTCAGGTTTTCTTCTTTTAAAGTTTCTATAAAATTTCTTCAATAAACTTGTAGAAAAGTAATGGTTTATCAAACCTGCATATAAAATAGAGAAATTGTTACAATAAGCAATCAAAGATTATTGAAAATATTGTTAAAATTAAAATGCTAAGAAAACAAAGAAATAGAGTTTAGAGTAAATTCTTAGATCTGAAAACAGAGATTGAATTCTCCTATATATCTGTTGACTTATAGATATATCTAATTTTGCGTACTGAATGAATCTAAGTAGTATTTTAAAGGTTGAATCTAAGAAGTTATAGTTATCATCTCTTTTATTTCATTCTTTGTGAAAACTATGAAAATATTGTACAATTAATTTTAGATATATATATTCATTCTGTTAAATACAGACCCCATTCACAATCTGCACCGTAAACAAATATACTTTATTTATATTACCATTTTCCTGAGTTTCTTTTACCCAATCGCACACATAGTTTAAGGACAGCATAATGAACCTCATGTCGAATTTAGGATACCTACAGATTGTTATTCTTTTGTGGAGTCTCTACTAAAATTTCTCATAGGAAGTTACTGCGCAGCCTGCTTGGTGAAAACGGTATTACCTCTGTATTATATTCCTTTTGAATAAAAGGAAATAATATATATAGTTTTCAAATCCATTTGTATTTTAACCTCCTTACTAAAGAATGTGCGCAGCCTCTATAAGGGATTAGAGTAAGTTTTGTCTATGAAAACGTCCCTGTTCAATTTTAAATTATTTTCCATCCGTTATCATGCGTCTTCAGATTCTTTTATACCTATTTTTTGTGTCTAGATTTGACTCTTCTGCGTCTAAGTTTACTTCAATATCCTTGTTTTCCTTCCCATATAAATTATTCCTCCTGAGTATTCAGCGCTGCTTTATAACAGAAGAGTGTCTGATTCTTGAATAGTATCCGGTTATATTATTATTTGATTTTCCATGCAAATTGGAACAAAAGCTTGGTATTAAATGCAAATCTTAATAATGATATTTGTATAGGCGTGGATGTAAAATTGTCTTAGCGCATAAATTTGATGTCACTAGATGTTTATAATTAATTTGTATGCATGTTGCATGGCGTCATATCTATCCCTTGGAAGTTATGATTTTTCCTTATTTTGTAAACTATTACTTAACTTAAGAGTGACTTACCTTTACATGCACTAATCAGGCAGATTCTTTAGTCAGAAAATCATGTTCATAAATCTATCTAATATTAGATATTAAATATGCATAGGTGTAAGATAAGTGTGAGTCTTTGCACGTGAAAAGAAAGAAAAGATAACTAAGAATATTGATTTATGGTAAAAGTTGGTTGTGTTTACATTCGTAACATTAGTGATGTATGTTTCATTTCCTTAAAGTCTAGGAAAGTGAAAATCACACTGACAAGTTTATTAATCTCTAAACTATGTTATTCAATCGTGATGTTTATTTATTTGGGGGTATGGCTTTGTATGTTTATTTGTTGAAGTTATGAAACTTTGAGAACTAAGGTGTAATTCTGGTTGGAAATGCAAACCTTTATGGATTTAGACTTTACATTTGATAGCTACCCCTAGACGTTCATGTTGAGTCATGTTATAGAAAGAGTGGCTTGCGGTAGGGGCCGAAATCCTGAAGTGATTGTCTAGGTAACCTATCGTAGGTGTGTTAATTCAATGAAAACCTAACTAATGTATTAGGGGTTGGGTAGTTGTAAACACTAATTCAAATAATGTTTGCCTCGCCTACTTTCTTAACGCTCGTTTAGGTTGAGAAAAGGTTGAGAAGGCCTGGAATGGAAAGTCACCATCTTGTCCTCTTGAAAGATGAAACGACTCCACATTAGTTTGCATAGGGGCCGGGAATCGGTAGAGGCTACCAGGGTAACTCTTGGAGAGGGCCGGTAGTCTAGGAAGATTCACCAGGGTAACCTATCCCGACAGTGTGATGACACTCTTAGTCTATACCATGATGGTGTTCCTTCTGTTCAGATTTATATTTGATGTGATTTGTTACTAGGATTGTATTTGTTATGATTTGTAATCGTTATGTCATGATTTGAATTTGTAAACCACGTAAACGTTATGTTCTGTCTTCTTTGCTTGTGGACCTATCATTATCTCCTAGCACGGAGGGAGTGGACCTTTGGGTTCCACGTGGTCGGGAGGAAACCGTGCTTTATCTTCCTTGGATTTTCTTGCAAATGATCCTATGCTTGCAGTTGGTTCTAGTTACTTCATTGTTCGTGACTATGGATGCAGAGCATGTTCGTGATTATGGAAGACAATAGTGTTATGATCACTGTCTGCTTTATAAATTTACCTCTTCTATAAGAGCGTACTCATTGTACTATCTTTTTGATGTATTGAGATTCATTGAAATCTCACTTAATGTAATCTTGACGATTGGATATTGATTGTATTAAGTTTTGTAAACTGGTTCTTATATGACATTAAATTTGTACTTATGCTTATGATAATTTGTTGTGTATGTTTATAATATTAACGTAACATCGTCTTGGAAACTTTATGGCAATTGTGTAATTAATTATCTTAAAAAAAATTATTCGGTTAACTTTACTCTTTACACTTTGTTATAACGGTAACCAAGGCGGGGCGTTACATAGAGACATTGTCAATGTGATCAGTTGTAGATAGGTCTTGATCATTGTCTTTTACTTTTGAGGTTGAGATATTATCAATGTTGTCATTGGTAGATGGCCCTTGAGCATTGTCTTCAATGGCTATTTCTCTTTGATCAATAAGGTATTGGATGAGTCTTTTGAGTGTAACACATTTTGATGCATCATGACCTTTTACTCCATGGTATTTACAATAGGCCTTGTCATTGTACCATGGGAATTTGATGGTAGGTTCAACACTTTGTGGCGGTTTTAGAAGTGTGATAAGTTTGGAATTGACTAATTGGTTTAACACACCCTCAATTGGCTCCCCTAAAGGAGTGTATTTACATTCAATAGTGTGGTTGGATTGTGAGGATTTTTGTGGTGGAGATGATATTTCTATTTGAGATGGATTGTCTTGTTGATTTTGAGATTGATGATCTTGATGATGTTGTAGTTGATGATTTTGATGTGGATATTGCTGATTTGGGGGTTGATATTGTTTTTAGATTTGATTTTGATGTTGGGTGATCTGATTTTTATTTTGTGACCATTGATGTTGTTGATTCACTTTACATTGTGGAAATAGACTTTGTTGCTAATATGCATCAATTTTTTGATAATGTGGGAAGGGTTGTTGATGGGGGTATTGAGGTGTTTTTGGAATGATGTTTGTTTTTTGTTGATATGCAATGTCTTGACGTTGAGCATGTTGTTGATGATACATCGTATTTTGATTTCATTCAATTCATCAATAAATTCATCAAATACATTTATGGCAATTTGTTGTTCTATATTTTGTCTTTGATGATGATTTTGAAAACCTTGATGTTGTTACAACACTACTTGTTGTTGTGACTCTTGATAAGTTGGATTTTGATATGGATGAGGATTCTGATTGAAATCTTCCATGTGACAAGATGTGCTAAAACCTTGATTAGGGGAATCCATAGTTGATATATTATTGACATTTGTGGCAAATGATGTCCCCATGGGTGTATAGAGTGGAACTGTATTTGGGTAATAGATTGACATGTTTATGGTTGTGTGCTTGGAATGTTTTCATGCTCAATACCCTGTCATAAGGTCACTTGGTTTATATCCCTAAGGGTCACTTCTATCATTTGTGGTGTTTTTTGGGGGTATACTAGCGCTACTTTTGTTGGATTCCATGTTTTTTCTATGTTGGGATCTCGTGGTTGTCATAAACAAGTGCCAAGACTTTGTGGAAGTTTGGTGACTTCTAAAAGAGAATGCTTTTTTTTTGGAATTTTATATTTTAAGGAAATGGAATTGCGTTTGTTTTTGGATTTTTTTGTTTTACAAGTGTTTTTAGGAGTCGATATTTTCTATTTCCATGTATGAGGTGGTAATACTGGCCTTTTGGTCGCAAGATTGGTTTTTTCAATCTTTTTTGTCTAGGATATTTGTTGTGTTTCTCCACTGAGTTGGTGTTTCCTTTGTCTCAAATATTAAACTCCTTAAACTACTGATAATGTCTATTTGTTTACCTTCAATTTGCTTGAAGTTTGGTTGTATGCTAGGTGTCATAAGGTTTGGTTGTTGAACTAGAGCAATTGGATGCCAAATGGTCATAAAGTAAGTGATATGGGTGAATGATAAAGATAATGTGAAAGATAACCTTTTGAACAAAAGGTGCTTGGTGTTTCACTATAGTTTTCGTGATACTCAAGACCCTAAAGTTTGAGTGATGTTTTTGGATGATGCTGTTTTTGGAACTCAAATTGTTGAAAGACTTGGATCGATATTTCACTTCTTTTTCTAGAGGATTATGTTGTGGGAAATTTACTTGAACTAGCCTTAAGGTTCAAGAAAATGTTGATATCTTAGAAGTTTGAGTGAAGGAATGATCCAAGTTGTTTGTTTTGATTTTGAATTTCTAATAGCAGGATGAGGTGTTTGATTTTGCAAAAATGAATGATGGACTAATGTAAATTATGACGTGTTTTGGGAGTCTAACTATTTCCTTCTTCAAAAGATTTGTAACCAGTTTCAGACTGGTTTTCTGATTTTCACCAGGAAATAGAGTAAAATTAGTAAGTTTGGAGAAAAAGTAGCATTTTTGTCAAAAGCGTCTAGATTATGATCAACTGGGGCCAAATTAGAAAAGCAACTATGACTAGTTTTCTCAAAAGTGGCCTTTGTGTGTAATTTTGCTGACAGGTGAATTTTTGTAGGCGAAAGTGGCCTTCTTAGTCAAAAGTGGTTGGGTTTTAATCAACTATAGCTAAGAAAATATGTCAAATGCATAAATATTATGGTCAACTGCAGCTATTTTATGTCAATTATGTTCAGATTTTGCAAAAGAAAAATATTTTTACTAATGAATTTCATAAGGTGGAGAGAAAAAGCATCCTATTTTAGGTCAACTACAACTATGTTTTAGTCAAGTACAAAAAAAACAACAATAATAGTGGTATTTTGTGTAGATTCATTTTCTAGTTTCTGTGTTGGCAGCAACTTGGATAAATTTGTAGTTTTGAATAACTTTGTTTGATCTGATTTGAGATTTGGAAAGTGATATCATGCAACACAATAATCAAAAATATTTGACCCTATATGTATACAACTTTAAGCACATTTCCTTCCACAAAATCTCAAAGTTCATGGAAGTCAAAATGCTAAATTCATAGTTTCCAATGTTTACTTTTTACTTAATGTGACTTGAAATGTGAGCCTAAATATTTGGAAACCTTAGGTATATTGTTTTAAGATATCTTTAAGGAGTGCAAATATAGGGCTATTTTCAAAGGATTCACACTAAGTCAAAAGGGTTTGAAGTTTGATAACCATGTTTAATGCTTTTTTTGATGTGTTTATTTAATTCAAGCACAATGTTTGATGTCTCAAAGTAATCAAAAGATTTGGTAATTTCGTGAAGACAATTTACACCCTAGGGATAAACACTTTCTTTTAGGTGGGCTTACCTCATGCCTTGAAGGGATGATTTTACATGCAATGAATTTAGAGTGTTTTAAGCTCAACCATAAGTTGAAATTAGTAAGTGACTTCTCGAAATCAAAGTTTTGATGGACCACCTCAAAGAATGTTTTTGGATAAAAGGGGTGGCTTCTACAACATTGGTTCTTAATCAGTGTTTCGGGATAATCTGGTGTCTATACATGCAACGATTCACTCATTTAAGAAGTCTCACAACCCTTAGAAAGGGTTTTTACGCATCTCATGGATACTGAGGGAGACTTTCATCGGTATAGAACATCCACACTAGGTGGTTGATGAATTTCGTCACACCCACAATTATTTGTATAGCAGACCAAAACAAAAGTACCGCTTGGGTTGTTCCCTCTCACAAATTGGGAGGTAGGCCCTCTAAAGGTAATGCTTTGAAATGAAAATAATTTGTGAAACTTAAGATGCTTTTCATCACCCAAGATCACCAAAAGGTGCGAGGGGAGAGGATAGACATAGTTTTCCAAACATGGAGTACATAGTGTACAATTCATTGCAATGTTCTTTTTAAGCCCAAACATAAAATGTGTTAAAGATAACTATTCGTGTTTTATGTGCACCAATTTCAAAATATTTTAAGACTTCAAGAAGTATTGCAATGTACAACCAAAATAGATTTGTTTATTTTTAAGCACCAATATAAGTGTTTCTAAAGCCTTGTCTTAATTGGTCAACAAAAAGGAAATCGCTTGTTACATCAACATATTGAAATCATTGGTCAAAGGAAAACATTTTTTTTAGAGCACCAAAAAGAATTATTTGTTTCTAATCTAGAAATCTTTGAAAAAATATTTTTAAGAGCATCAAACCAAAGGTGTGTGGATTTGTGGGGTTCATTTTAGGCAGCACATTAAAATTTTCCTAACAATTACAACTTTTAAAATGTTCTCTTTAAAGTACCAATTGAAATTTTCCTAAGCTAGAAAGCTTCTGAAAAAAAAATTTAAGCACCAAATCGAAATCTTATTCTAACCTAGAAATATTTTTTAATGTTCTTTTTAGAGCACCAAATTGAAAGTGTGCAAGTTGTGGGATTCATTTTAAGCATCAAATTTAAAGTTTTCTAAACTATGAAAGATTCTTTAAAAAGAATTGACTTGGACCATTTTCCTTCTCTACAACACAATTGTTAGTTGGTTTTTGGATAAACAGATGCCATGCTCTTGTAAATCCTACATAAAAAAAAATGTTAGCACTTGTCAAACATTCAAATTAGGAAATCGTTAGCATTAGAAATCAAAAAATACCTTGCAACTTTTGGATAAAATTTTGATAGAGAAAAAGAAAAAATTTTAAGCAAAATCAGCCCTGTCAAAAGCAACTGTGACTAAAAAAAAAAGAGGCAGCATTTGTTTGTCAAGCAGAAGTGGTTGGAAAAATAAACTCTGCCCCTGTCATTTTAACAAATGCAGTTGAAATGACAAAAGTGGCTAGGAAAAATTTGGCAGTAGTAGAAATGAGAAATCGACCATGTGAGTTTTTTGTATCTTCTATATGAACTTTTCAATTTCATTTTCGGACCTGCAACTTCAAAATTTACTCATAAAATAGTTAGTGCTAAGGACCGTGGTCCCACTGGGCATGCCAAAATGTGTAAGGGGGAAATCGAGAAGTGCAATAAGATCAAAATGAAATGAATTGAAACTAATCTAATTCAAAACAAAGATCATGATTCATGCCCATTATTCACGAAATGAACAATACAAGAACAATGAATTCAAGAACACATTTGAAAAAAATCAAGAACAATGAATTCAAGAATGTATTTGAAACAAAACAAGAACAATGAATTCAATACACTGTAAAGTTACCCATACTGTGTTGAAGTGTATTCGTAAAGATGTTGGAGTGTTCATTGTATCAATGTGAAGCATCCATTTGTGTGTAGAAAAAGCTTCAAAGTTATGCATGTTGATTGATCGAAGATGTGTGTAATGCTTTGTCAAAAGATTGATTGTGATTTTGGTATTACTTCATTGTGCAAAATATGTTGATTCCTCGATCGTTTTCGAGGAAGAAGATGATTGTTATATAGAATTTTTGTTTCGAAATGAATGTTTGAGATCACACAGTAGAATATCTTGATCAACGGTTTGAAACCATCGAGAGGATTTAGATGGGAATAATCAATGTATTTTGATTATGTAATTGTTGTAATTGAAGAAATTAATTTGAGTGTTCAGTGGAATTGAGGAAATAGATTCAATAATGTAGGGAATTGAACAAAATCATGTTGAGACTTCAGTGGGATTGAAGAATAGATGAATCAGTCAGCTAATCAAATCGAGCAATTGGGGGATTGTAATTTGCTCAATCATAAAAGTGGGTGAGGATAATTAATTAATTGATTTAATTAATTAATCTTTTTGGAGTTGAATGTGAAAATCAAGTTTAACTTTTTCAAACAAAGTTGTATTTGTTTGTTTGACCTTTTTGATGATGTTTTGAATAATTTATTTAATTATTCAAGTTTAATGGAAAGTGATTTAATTAAACTATTATTTTTTAATAATTCAATTGATTTAGGGGAATAGGATAAATTAGCAACATAATTAAATAATTGATGTTATTTAATTAATCAGGAGGAATAAAGTTAGATTAGGAATTTATTAAATAAATAGAATTTATTTAATTAGTCAAAAAGATGAAAAAGTAAATTAATTAAATAATGTCATATTATTCAATTAATAGAGTTAACTCATGTGTCCAGAAAGAAAAATTCATTAATTCACCTTTTACAAATTGAGATAGTTTTATTTTGAAAAATTGGAAAGACATCAATTTTCCTTTTAATGGCAGCCTTCTCAAAAGTAGCACCATAAAATTAGATAGAGCATCAGTTAAATGGTTCCCTCCTCAAAGGGATTTTGTAAAATTAAATTTCGATGGGACATCTAAAGGTAACCCAAGCCCTCTAGGAGAAGGAATCTACATCAAAAATGCATCAAGGGTAGTCTTGGTAGCCTCTTCTTTTCATTTACAAAATGATACGAAAAATAGTGTAGAAGCTCAAGCTTTGTTATTGGGTTTGGAATTGGAAATTCATCTGGGCTTTTCAAACCTCCATATAGAAGGGCACTCACTAATAATCATCAATGCATTTAGGGAAAGGAAAATTCACAACTGGAATTTAATTTATGTGCTAAATAAAGCATGGATATTATTAGATAAGCTTGAATCTTCAGTCATTTTGCATACTTATAGAGAAGGGAACAGGGTAGCAAACTTCTTAGTAGGGTTAGGAAGTGATAATACAAAGATTAGGGAAATTAATGATTGGAGTGCATTAAATTCTTTCCCTCAATTTCTTGATCTAATAAAGCAAGATGCTAAGGATGCATAGATAAATATTCAAATTTATCTTTGCATAGTGAAAGGATAAGTTGTAAATTTTTCTTATGCATTCATACATTGAACATTGGCAAAGACATGTTTAAATAAACTACATGTGCTATTAATATCTTATCATGTAAAGTACAGGGTTCTCATTTGGAAATTCAAACACATGCTTTAAAGTAGGCTTAACGTGGCACAAAGGTACATTCTCCACACATATGAGTTGGAGAACTTCAACATGGCACACTTAATAAAAAATATTCATCATATTTTTTAAGGATGAAATGCTTGGATTAAGTCTTGAGATTTCTTTGTAAAGGAAAATGCTAAATTTTTATTTAGTTTTAGCATCAAAATTTATTCAAATTTAGCCAAAGTCTAGTTATCAAGCAAGATTCCTACTATAGGGATGTTTCTTTAATGATTACAAATGAAACTTGTTAACTTGTGTTGATGCTAAAACTAGTACAAAGTTGGCATTGCATTCCATATGATTACAAGAAACTTAGCAGTCGTTTTAAATTTTGACTACTTGGTGTCATCATGGCAGATGTTATTCTCAGAGAATTATTAATCATAAAAACATGGCCCAGCTCACTTTAAAACCCCTACTTGGAAACTTGTTCATCTTTCATATCAGAAATTTGGTGGACTTATGGGAATAGAGGGTTATCTTTGATATTACAGGGTTAACAGTTGGAGTTTCAAAATTTGAGAAATTCCAGGAACAGTGCAGGTAGAGTTGGGAAGAAAGGCCTTTCTCAGCATGTCATCCAAGAAAGAAATTTGTGAAAATTTTCAGAAAGTAGAACAGCAGGGTTTGTTAGAGTCAAATTAAAATCTCATCATTTGAACAGAACATTAATACTGGAAATGCAGGATCATGTTCAAAAGTTGCTTTTATTTTTCTTCCATCAAACCATTTTTTGGGATCTACATTTCAAAACTTTAGTATGTGTTAAAAACTGCTAAAAACAATCAGGTTTGGTAAACTATGAAAGATTTATCTAGGAAAATTCAGTCCATTGCTTCATGGTGTTCAACCCATTACAGCTACTGAGTTGGTGATTCAAGTGGGAAGTTTATTCCTTTGGGGCATCAATCCATTATAAAAAGAGGTATGCAAAAAAATTTCAAGGTATGCTTCTATCTACAATGCATGATACCTCATCTTACTTGTACCAAGCTCTTAATAAGTACATATCTACTTTTTCTGTGGAGGAGATAGATCATATCAAGAGAAAGTATCATGTAATATCTTTCTTGAGGAACAATACATGTGTGCATGATTTGCAATTATTAGTCTTTCCACAAGCTACTAGGGGGAAATATTGCTATCATTATGTTCTTGATATTAATCTAATAGTTCCTTCGTAGGAGTATGATTATAAGCATAAGCAAGCGTAGGATGAATGTTCGGTAAACGACCCTCAAAGAGTAGGGAACAAGTCAGCTTCTTTTTAAGTAGTGTTTCAATAGTTTGTCTGTGGGTGAATTTGTATTCAAGTTTTTTAGTCGACTATGTGTATAACGCAGTGATAGTTTTATTTTGTAATATCATGTAAAAGGTTTTATATATAGAATTTGTAAATGGTCTTTATTTTGAATATGTAATGTGGTTTGTATTTGAAAGATGGTTTGCTTGGGGGTTTTTGAGACTCAAGTGGTGACAGATTCCTCTCATTTTTGAGGAAAATATTGAGGGAGGGTTGTTTCTTTTTATGTGTAAAGAGGGGTGTCATGCATTCGTGAGAGGTTTCTTGGCTGTGCCAAGGGGTTGTCATCCTATTCAGTAGCAAGAGGTGTAAATGGAACAGTTCAGAATGTGGGAATATGAGAATGGAATTTTTTGTACTTTTCTCTAAAGCTCTGGCAAGAGGGTTTTTCTTCCCAGTTCTTTCTGTCCCGATATGCTTTCACTTTGAACCGAGGAGTTTTATAATATCTATAAATTTGTGTAAAAGTATAATTCCATGAACGAAGCACCTTTTTTGTAAAAATATATATTGGCTAAATTAATGCAGAGGTCAGGGGTTTGGGTGCCAGTTGAGTGTAGTACTGAGTGAAATATTGAGTAGATAGGTATTTAAGTGGAGTGTGAAAAATGTATTTGGGATCTAATGGCATTGGGGCTAAGTTTTGCATGTCTGCCTACAAAATTCAAGTGGGTTGTGAGCCACCATCTCTCTTTTATCTTTTCTTTTGGGGACAGTGAGTTCACCTGCCAGTAATTTCTTTAAATGCTCTCTGGTGGTTTTCATATATTTGGGCTCATCTCACCGCCTGGTTTCTCAGGTTGGGTTTTCCACATAAAAATCTTGGTGTTCATGTGTTACATGGTGTAATTTTTGTTGCATTCTTCCTTAGAGTTTGAATATATGCATTAGTGGTTGGATGTTTAATGTTTGAATGTTTAAGAGAATACTGATTCACCCCCCTCTTAGTATTTTGGTTGTTTAATAATTGGTATCAGAGCTTGGTTCCTTGGAAGGAGTTTAACCACTTTGGGAAGGTCTTGGAGATTGAACACACATTGCTATCTAGAAAGTTTCATAGTAGCTATAGAAGAGATTTAAATTGTTTGGATACATGCAGAAGAAGGTTATGTTTGTTGAGATGGAGAACTCCGAGGTTTCTCTTGAATTAGAAAGGTGAGAGACGAATAAGAAATATGAGAAAATGCATCTAAAACTAAATGAATGTATCAAAAGGTTAGGGAAAAAATCAAGAGAGGACAGAGAAGGCAGGAGGCAGCTGAATGAATTGAAACAAACAAGTAGAAAACATCACTGGCAAAGGGGTAGCAAAGTTGAAGAAAAAGAGTTGAGGGAGTGTCTAAATACAATGGTAAAATGAAAATCATTTGATGAATGAATAAGGCTGGCACTGGTGAAATGGGGATCCAGCTGCGGGCCAGAGTCATGTGAGATAAGATTCCAATGAAGGAACAACTGCAAAAGTTGGGTAGGGATGATTGGGACCAGAGAGAGTCTCTCAAAAGAAAGTGAGGCAGAAGGTTTGAAGGAACAGCTCCAGGAATGAATCGAGACAACTAATTTAGAAGAGAAGATCAATGAACCAAAGAAGAACAATGGAAAGATCTGAAATCAAAGAAATGAAGCTAGAAGACCATTATTAAGACAACCAAATGCACAAAGGTACTCATATTTCAATGGTTTTTTCTATTCTTGCAATAAATTTGGACATAAAGCAATGGAATGTAGAAGAAAAATGAATCAAAAGGTTCCATCCTTTTTTGGTCAATGTTTCACATGCAAAATATTTGGATATAGAGCAAGTGAATGCAAAAGTCAAATAATGAATGGCTATAACAATGGTAGAATGATTCAATATTTCAATGGTTATTGTTATACATTTTATGGATTTGGACACAAAGATATTCAATGTAGATCTAGAATGAATGGAAGGAATATGTTTAGAATAATATCACATGTCACAATTGTAGTAGACCTAGACACATTGCCAATTTTTGTAGAAGTGGAAATACAAGGAAAGATAATCTGATAAAAAGGAATGAACTAGTAAAAAAAGTAAATCTAGTTGAAGTAAAGAAGGAAATGGAAAATATTTAGAGAAAGAAGGAAGAGACAAAAGATAAGGGGGAATTTGTACCATCCTCTAGTGTAGATCTTTCCTTTGAAAACTAAGCCAAGAGCTATAGCTTAGGGGGGGAGCTTTAATGGATATCTTTTATCCCCCACCAGAAAAGAGGTGCTAATGCCATAGCACAAAGATATGTGATGTAGATCAACATTCTTGATCCATTGGTGAAGATTGTGGAAGAAAATGTGTCGATGCAAAAGTTTGTGGAGCTTCAAAAATTGTTTGTGCATGCAGATAAAGTGTTGTCAACTTTATGGGTTGAAGCATTTAATGCAAAATTTGGGTAGATCAAGGGGTTATAAGAAAATTCACTAATAAAAATTCATTTGAAAAAGGAATTCTAAGATGAGAAGAGCAGTGAGAAGAGAATTCGAAGTGCATAAGGTGATTTGAGTTTTAGAGGATTGGAACCCTAATTTGGTGAATGAAATAAAAAGGTATTTTGCAAATCTTGTGTGCCCTAATTTTTTGAATATTTTTTTGAAATCAGTTTGAATCTATATTAATATGTCCACACCAAGGGTTATAGAGGTTACAGAAAAACCACAACAAAAATTCAAGAGGTACCCCACGAAAGCCATAGATGATGACCCATTAGGCGCATTCTCACATATTCCATATAGGGTTTTATAGATTGAAGAAATTAGGGCTTACATTCATATAAAAATGGAAGAGAATTCTCCCACTAAGTTAAGTGATATATGGGAAAATGAGTTAACATGAGATAGTTTCACCCTAAAGCCAAAATACAAGAACCTAGTTGAGAAGAAACTAGATGTATGGCAATTGTTCCCCAATTTATTTTATGATATCAAGTGGATTAGAATGGCCTTGGGTAGAATTCATGATTAGTTTTTTTGGAATAATATGCCAAATATGATAAAAAAGGAAGTGATATGGGAGGTCATTGGTCTATGCTCCATCGGACCAGTTCTTGTGTTGAAATCCATCAAAAATGAAGTGGTTATGGAGAAAACTGGTGCAACTTATGATAAGAGAGCTCTTGATGTCAATCACATTAGAAACCTAGTTGATAGATATGTCGTAATGGTTATTAGTTACAAAATTATGACCTTTTTGAGTTGCTTAGGCAACAATTAATAGATAATTATGACGTTTTTGAGTTGCTTAGGAAACAATTAGTAGATAATTTGAAGTAGGCTAAAGAGAAGAAATATGTTTTTAAATATGGCACTTTGGATGTTATGTGCTTACTCTTTTATTTCTTGAAGGAGCTTCCCATAATTGGAAAGGTAAACTAGATAAGTGGAAGGCATGTTGCACATCAAATTACAGACCATATGAGGAGTCTTGGAGGTGTCAAAGCACCAGATAATGCCCTTACTACTTTCTTTGCAGTATTCTAGAAAATAATGCATGAGAGAGAGAATTTTGAGAACAATTAAGGAGAGATACAAATATGATAACACATTTCTTGTATCTACAAATCAATACATTATGGAGATAGTGGAACCAAGAATTGTTTGGATTCCTGGACTAGTTTATGAGGTGCCAGAAGTAGATCTTAATGGTTATGTTGTTATTTTGTTGAAGAGTCCCAAAGACACCACAAAACCAAGATATGGGACATATGAAGAAAATTCTTTGGAAGTAAAATTGAAACAAAAAGAACCTATCATCAAGAAGAATGTTAATGCTATGGTTGATGTATATGCGAAGGAAATGGGTCTATCTAAGGAAATAGTGTAGTATGCAAGACAAAGAGCTAGAGCAGATATGAGTGTTGGAGAAGCATTTGGGAGTGAAAGAAGATCTAGAAGAACAACTACCACTCCACCATCTATCTAGAGGTCCTCTGGGACTTTACCTTCTGCTGGAGAGAAAAGGAAGACAACTGCCAACCCTTTGGTAAGGGAGAAATCCCCTCCAATTGTGCATGCTACTAGGGTAGAAAAGAAGAAGTCTTCTACCACCGCACCTCCTGTGATCCCTATAAAAATAAGAGTGAAACAAAAAGCAATGAGATAGAAGGACATAGACATAAATGTTGCAAAAGAAGAAGAATTGAAAGAAGATGTACCCCCACTGGTCCACAGAAGAAGAAGTGATGCTTCACAAGGTGAAGATAGCACCAAAAGGAGAAGAATTGACATAATTGACACTGAAAGTGAAGAAGAGGTCAAAAACTAAAAATAAGCATTCAAGATCCATATAAGGGAAAAGAAGAAGGAAGCCAAGAGGGCCTCTCCAAAGAATAAAAAGAATGCAAAAGCAAAGAATACTCCAAGTAAAGGAAAAGAAAAAGAACAAAAGAAACTAGTAAGGCCTCATTCCTCCACAAAGTTAGAGGTATTATATAATAGTATCTTGCAAAATGATATGCTAGGAGATACTACAACTCTTTATAAGGATGCAAATGAGGTAGACAAGGCTACCATAATTGAAGTTATAGTCAAGTATATTGTTGTACTTGAAGTTGATATACGAAACATCAAGAAACATGTTCCTAAAGATTTGTGGAATATTTTGTTGAAAAGGAGACAAGAGGCAATAAAAGAACATGAAAGGCTTAAAAAAGAGGCTTTGGAGAGAGTGGGTGCTCCATTATCTAAGGATGAAAAAGCCACATTGGCTATTGTATTTACCAAGGAGCTGAGGACTAAACAAAGGGTTACTACCCTTATGGGTAAAGAAAAAGATGATTTTGAGAGGATCTAAAAGGAGAGCAATGGTAAAGTAGAGGAGATTGTACATAAGATAGGATTGCTTCTAGTGGTTAAAGGAGTAAATGTTGATACCACTACTCTAGAACCTAATGTAGAGGAATAAGTGCAGAAAAATGATGCTCAACATGAGTAGGATACAAATGAGGAAGCTACATAGGATAACACTCCTTTGGAAGTGGAGGACATGACAAAAGGAGATGATAAAGATGCAATGATCAAAGAAGATATTGCACATGAAAGAACTAGTACTCCTACGACACAAGAAGAAATTACTCCTTTGAAAAATACATAAAATACTAAAGAGAAAGAGAACACAAACAAGATTTATGATGTTAAGAATGATGTTGTGAAGAATGAAGAAGAGAAGATTGATGAGGAAAAAGAGGAAGAGAATGAAGAGTACTATGAAGATAAAAACATGGATGCATCTGGAGATGTAGAAAAAGGAAAATTAGTTGACTCTGGTATTGCAGAGGATAGGGGAGAGGTTGTGGAAATTGCTAAGGCTTTTGGTTAATCTTCCTGCTCCTCTAAAGACTCCTTGAAGAATATTTTGAGCATGCGACCTAAATTTCAACCTATTGTATCATCCCAATTGCTACAGTTGTCAATGCAACAAGTAAATGTTGATTTAAACAACATATCTCCCATCCACAAGCTTCAACTTGGAGACATGTTGCATACATCCACCAAAAAAGAAATAATTGAAACATATCAAAAGAGTGGAGAACTAATAAAAGAAGCAATCAAATCATTCCAAGAGATCATACCCGGATCAAATGTTGACACAACACTATTTGGTATGGAAAACTTTAAACTGTTGATTGATTCTTTTAAGACTTATGCATCCGGATTGAAGGAAGAAGATTAGAAAGAAGTGGAGAAAATTTTAAATGATAAGATGTTGGAGATGACAAAGAAATGTGCAATTGCACATAAAAAGTTCTCATAATTATTGAAGGATTTCAAAGGATGTGTAGATGAGGCTAAGGCACTATACCAATATGGCATGAAGTGGCTCGAAGCCAAAGCATAAGAAAGGAGATGGAATCTATTGAGTCTCAATTTGATGCTACCTCAATTTCCTATGATCTAGCATCAACCTCACAGGTGCAACAAGGAATGCCATTGAAGACATGCACAACAAGTTCTTCCATCTGCAAGCATAAAAAGAACAAATTAGTTTGTAGTTTGGAGAGGTAAGGGATCTATTCAATCCCAAATTCTTACTTGTTTCAAAATTGCTTCTCAATTATGATAAAGTAAAGAAGATGAATCTGATACCAGCTACTCCAAAAGAGGGAGAAGAACTTTTGTTAGAGCTTGAAATATAGAACAGGTTTCTTCCAAAGGCTAAAAGAGAATGGGATAATGGAAGGAAAGCTTGAGAAGATCACTTGAAGAAGTTGCAAGTGTCAACCACCTCTGGTTGACTCATTATTTATCCTTTTATGATTTATGTTCAAATTCTTTGTAAATATGTAGACAATATAAAGAAATTTTCCAGTACCTTTTTGGTTTTTGCTTTGATACATGACTCTGGGGGAGTCAATTCATTATTTACCAACTGTATATATGACTACATATTTTAGGGGGAGTTCCGGTAAGAGTAAAAAAAGTTTATATAGGTTCCCTTTTCCCTTGATGTCAAAGGGGGAGAGTATTTTTGGAGATTTTTGGCATGCTTCCATCAATGACAAAGGGGGAGATTGTTGGAATTTTGGGGATATTGTTGAAGTTTGTCATTGATGATGCTACTTGGCAATATGAGCATGGAAGGTACATAACAACATGATATAGTGTTTTCATTGATTTCAACATTGTTGCATATCATTTTTATCAGTTCTAATAGGTTTTTGAGATGTTAAGGAAGACGTTTTTGCAAGTTGATTTGGTCCAAAAACTTTAGTTATGTGGAAATTTGTCTAAGTGATAATTCTACAAGTTTAGTTTTTTAGTGCATCATTGTTTGGGTTTGCACCACTCTGCAAATGAAGATATCACTTTGTGCTTCTAACATCATTTTTTTGGATGTTAGATATATCTAATTCCAAGATTTCATCATGTTTAGACAAGAGGTTCAAGAGATATGAACAACAAATTTCGGCTAGCATATTACAGTTACTTTTTGTACAGTTTGGTTGTGTGGGAGAATCCACACTTCTCTATGGATGAGTTTTTCGCCTTGCAGTTTTGAAGATAAGTTTTCAGATGTCAGTAGAGCACAAATTCCAAATTGTATCAAGTTTTGAGGTCCATG
>VDFB02322475.1:0-20325 GCA_007258455.2 Sequoia sempervirens
GATTGTTGTAATCTGGTCACTTATTTAGTCATTTTTTATTCATTAATATATTTAACTGGTCACTTATTTAGTTATTGATTTAGTCATTGATTGTTGTAATTTGGTCACTTATTTAGTCATTTTTTTATTCACTGATATATATAGTCATTGATTGTTGTTAACTAGTCACTTATTTAGTCATTTTTATTCACTAATTTCTATGCATTCATAGTGTATTTATTCATTAATTTTAATCATCATTTTGATCAATTTGGAAGTATATTTAGTCATTTTAATTGACTGTTATTTGAGGATTTAAGCATAAAACACAGAAATACACATCAATCATCAATTGCACACAATAAGACAACCATTGAGAAGGAAAAATATGTGAACTTTATTAATAAAAGAAAATTGTTCTAGTTACAGCTTAGAAATGGAGTATTACAATTATTATTTTAATCACAAGACTAAAAAACTAAGTTACAATATTGCGCAGAAATGACTACAAGAAAGAAACTTCTCCAAAAAACTTATGTGTGATGATGGAAACACATGCTTGAAGCCCTTCAATGTGAACACGTGCCCCTTTCATCTCTTAAAACTTCTACAACGTGGGAAATCTTCCTAGAGCAAGTTGTAACGTGTAGAATCCAAGGGGAGTGTTGATCATGTCCCACATATGAAGCTCTATCCTTCAATGCAGTCAACAATAACCCATCTAGAATCTTTCCTCCTTTATATGCAATGTACCATCTGATATGAGCAATAGGGTGTTGCCTTTTCCGCCATGAATGTTGTGCCTCAATACAACCAACAAAATTACTATTAGTCTCAATTCAGAAAGAATAAAAGTGCATTGTCTATTGCAAGTTTACAAAAGTAAGTCCAAACATAGCAGAAAGATAAATCAATTAAAAAAATTTAGCCTTGTCAACAAATGCCTTAAACATAGTGTTCAACATAGGCCTAAAATATGCATATTGAACCCTTGAATTCAGAACCTTGTTCAAAATTTAAGAAAGGTGATACGCTCAGATTATAGAATGAAGTTGACATATTATAGAATGAAAGCTATCGACACTAACCAGACTGGAACAACATTATCAACATAAATTTCCTAGAAACCAAGCCCAAGAATGCCATCAAACTTGGACAACAAAAATGTCAACCATGGTTCATGTGTTGTCTCAATAAAGACCTACACCATGAAAGAATCCATTTATACATAAATTCCAAATTAAGTTGAGAAAAAATCTTTGATATCCAACCGGGAAGCCTTAACATCCAAAAATTAATAACTTGATGTTTCACAACAAGTTTCCCAATTGTGACATCATCTTTACTTGAGAAACTGGATATTGATCCACTACCATATTGGATCTCATAGGATTCTCCTTCACAAACAACAAATGCTATATATTAATTTTTCAACAACTTCCTTAATATCCCCATGTAAGTAGACTAAACTAAGTGAGGTTGAGGGTTTGAAAGTAGAGTACCATCTTCTTGGTATGTGCTTGACTTTGACCACATGACTTGTATCTTGAATGAAAATAGCAAGTTAGTTGCATTGTCAAATCATTGTTAATTGTTGTTAGAAAAATAACCACAAAATCCTCTTTAATTAAAATAATCCTTCTAGATATTTCAAGACAAGATATTTCAGTTAATTTCTAAGAGAGCTAATTTTACTATCCAAACAACCATCAATCTATTTACTGTATATAATTTCCCGAAACTTAGAATTTGAATATAATGAAATTAACCATAATTACCAAAGATTTGACACCAAAATGTAGTGCAAAATGAATTGTTTGATAGAAAATGTGTTTTGATAAACCAGATATACCTTTGATATATTGATTTAAATAACAAGGAAAGATCAAACTGGAGACAACAAGATAACATTCATTAATTCACTTCAACAAACAATTGAAACCAAAATTCGGCCACCAATTATAACTTCATTCTATTGATCTTCAAAAATATTTTACAATACGTTTCAAATTTTTTTCTTGATTGACATGTCAAAAAGTGTCTTTTCAATTACCCACTTTTAACATAAATGAAAAAGTCTTAATTATCGTTGTTTACATAGGATTACATAAAAACAATGAAAGATGAGAAATGATCAGATATTGAAGTCCAAAGCACTCACAAGATATGGAAGTTTGTTACTCATCATAAGGTACCCGTGATCATTTAGATCTGGCAAGGTTCTCTCTCCATGATAGTATCTGCAAGGCGTGGTACTTCACTGCAAGGCCTATTCTTCTAGGGGAGCTAGATATGTCTGCTCCCATTGGTACACTGTGTAATCATGAGGCCATTTGTACTCCTGGATTTTTTGTGTTTTCCAAGTGACTCTTCCATCTACTATCTAATAACCCTCTGCTATCCGTGATGAATTTTGAGTATCCAGCATCCAATGCAATTATTCCATCCAAGGTTAAATTGAGATGGTGAATATTTATGTCACCATCCTTTTGTAAATTAGTGAGGAAGTTGGGAACAATTTTGCTAAACTCATCTATCCAATCCTTGGAGCCTTTCAGTTGATCATCACCCCTTAGTATCTTAGGCATGAATCACTTCTTTAGTGTGTAAAATGAATCCATTCTTGCCTTGATCTTTTGGTCTTCTACAGATATGTATTGAAATTCATTTGTGATCATTCGGACCATTTGCTCAATAGGTTTTAAAGTTGTGGGGGCCTCAACACTCCTTTGTAAAATTTTGCACAAAGTCGTTAAGGTGTGATGTACAAGTTGTCATTTCTTGAATAAGGGGTCCAATATAGGTACATGGGACTTTATTTGATCAACGGCTTGTGACAAGGAGACATAACATTCATACACATTTTCCAATTTTTCCACAATTAGTTTAACCCTATGCTCCAAGATTTGTTCCAATACCTTAAGGGTTTCTCTCTTTTCTCTTTCCTTTGTTTCTTCATTAGTCTTTTTCAACTTCTCAATTTCTTATTTTAGCACATTTAATTGTTCAACAGTGATTGCACCTGTATCAGTCTGGATGGTAGGGGGCTGGTATACTATTAATTTTGTGCTTTGGGAAGGACCTACTCCCTTCAACTTCTCTTTCAATTTCACATTTTCTATGAATAACCTATTCACTTCATCATTTAAATCAGTCTGTGCTTTCTCATATTTTTCCAACCTAAGCTCCATAGCTTTAACCGCATCCCTAGTAAACATTGATGAGTGCATTGTCATAGTAACTGCCTCCAATGTTGATGTTTCTTGAAGTGTCTTTACCATGGTGGTCCCTCTCATTTATTTTACAACATCAAGAAATCTTGGTTTTTCTATTCTTTTTTGCTTTGTCCAAAAGGCTAGGGTTTCAAGTCTTGGATTGTAACCTATGCCACTCATTCCCTCATCTGAATTGAATTCAGAAACCAGCATGGGATCTTCTTGGATTCTTACTTGATCTAGTAAGAATATATTTTTTAACTCCATCCAAAGAATAATTAGTATATTTCTTTCTAAGACCAATTTTCTTGCTTCTTGGGGGCTAACAGTAATTTCATTAATCCTAAGTTATTCAAAATTATAGGAAACAATCTGGTCATGTTGTGACTCCTCAGTGCCCATCTTATTAATTTGGAGTCTCTCCTCAAATTCTTTCATTTTCATCTTAAACCAAAAATCCTTAAACTCGGGAGTTTGAATAAATTCTTCATCTTCAATAAATATAAAGGCAACAATCACCCTTTCATCATTATACACTTCTTGATCATTATGCCCATGTACATCCACTCTTTCTTCTAGTTTGTGAGAATCAATTGCAAGCTTAGGCGGTGGTTGATCAACTTCATCATCTTTAAAATTCAAAAGTACATCGGCTACCTCTTCAGTATCCCCTAATCATTCACTTATTTCATATGCCACTAAGGGGGGCACTCCATGTGTCTTCTACCTTTTAGGACTTGGTTGCTCAGGGGATGCTTCTGATTGTATTATGGCAGTTTCTGGTAGGGGATTTGTGATTACAATACCACTTGGCTTGATGGGCAGCTTGGAGGGTTTTGAAGACTGGCCCTTAGGTTTCTTTTCTGGTTCAACATATAATCTTTCAAAGTTTTCAATTATTAAATTCATCCTTTTGATAGGATCCCCTTCTTCAACATAGAATCCTTGGAATCCAGTGGCCCTTTTCTTCTCCTCCTCCTCAAGCCTCTTTATTATTTCCCACTTCCTCTTCCTCTGAAAAACTTCATTAAGTGTAAAGAAATTTTTTATTACATCTTCTTTGTAATCCATTACATGAGTAATCCCAGCTTTAGTGAGAAGTGTCTTCTTTATAAAATTAGTATTCCCTTCAGGATCAAAGGCCCTTTATCCTCATGACTTCAATGAATACCTCATCTTCAAATAGTTCTGCAGTTCTTCAAGAGTGTCAGACCCTATGGATAGCTCCTCACATTTAGTTGGGTCAGGGAGGAATGTCCCCTTTTTCTATCTTTTCATAACATCCTGCTCCATCCATAACATTTACCACATAAATTCTAAAAATACAATTCAAATAGAAACAAATTTAGGTAAAACATGTGGGGCTTGAGGACACCCATAGACCCTTATTACTATTTGGTATGCTAAGAAGAACCAGTTACCAAAATTGTGAGTGTGTCCTTGCTTTGGCTTCAATGCTAAAGGTATTAATACTTGCATGATTTTATCAGGCAATCTTGGTGAAATATGACCAAGAGCAACCATGACCTTTATTACAAAATCATCATGAAATATTACATAATCACTATTTTTACATCTATTATCCGAGATGTAACACCAATTTTGTATAGGCAACCTATTACCTTCATCATCAGTCATTCCTAAACACATTCTTTTAGTCCATCTATTTCTATTTTGGTACAATATTAAATGACACAGCAAAGAGTATTTTCTGGAAGTGATGGGAGCTAAGTTCTCTCTTACTTGCAAAAATACCTCATGTAGCCCTTTTCTCAATTTCAGTAGCAAAGTCATACTTAATATTGACTTCAAGATTTTTCATCTTCATTGCAATCATCATGAGATAGGTTTCCATCCTCTCTTCAACATCTATTCCAAGCACTCGACACAAAGCAAAATAAGTTCTTTTGAAATATACTTGGAAGTCTTCTATGGAAAATGGCTCAATTTGGGAGAGGGAGATAGGTATCCTCCTATTGTTTACAGCCCTTTTCATGTGTAAAGGAATTTCATCACTCCTGTGGGTTTTTCTCAATCTCTTATAATCCTCCTCACTTCTATCCAAGTTTATCGTAGTGAAAGCTTGCTTGTTTAACATAAAACACTCTATAATTGCTTCTTTAGTCAACACCACTAATGGTGAACCATCTGGCATTCTTATAGTCCTAGTAGCCAGGTGATAATATTGTGCCAATACTTTAATAAACTCAACATTTATGAAGACATTTGGGACTATCAATTTGGCCAAATCTAAGGTCCAAGGATTCGAAACTGGAATCTTGTCATCTCTTTTTTCATAGTAGTACTAAAACAGATCCCACCCTGAAATAGGGATAATTGGGTCTCTACATCCATGGGCTTTATCTCTAAACACCTTTTTGAATCCTTTGTTTACAGAATTAGGTAACACATCTAAAATGGATTGTTGCAAGGACCTCTTCTCTCTTTTAAAAACTGTGGACTCTTTCTTTTTACTTGCAAGTTGACTTATTTTGGGTGACATGATGAAGAATTTACTCCTACTTGATTTCTTTAAGTGTCTACATGTAGAAGAAAATTTAGTTCTTATACACTTGCTACAAAGGGTTTATGTGAACTTACCTAGCGAAATAATAGTTGCAGAGTCTTCCCGCTTGAACTCCCTTGCCTCCGGTACGCTGAGCTGTGTGAATGATTGCCAAAATTTCATCGAGTCCCAAGTAGTATTTGTTGTTGAGCTCGGTCACCTCACTATTAATGTCCATTCATGCAAAATATTTTATAATTTTCCCATATTTCGAGTTTGAATACATGCCTTTGATCTTGGGAAATCGAATGGTGTAATCATTGAATGCTTTGACAGCTTGTACCACAGTACTACTCTGTCATTTCAAGACCACTTCGGGGTAGCGGTATGGTAGGGTTAGTAGTACCACCACCCCATGCACACCCATTTGGACTCTTGCGGGACAATGGGTTAATTCTAATGGTTGAGTGATTGCTCACTACCATACCGCAGTGTCACTATTTACCCCTTGCGAGGCTGTGGTTTACTTTAGTTGTTAACATGTTCTCATTGCCACCCTATGGTATTCATATTTGGTTGTCATGGTATTGTAGTAAACATTTGTACATTTCCCTATATGTCTCGCCATCCCGCACATACCTCTATTAACTGTTGCGATAGTGCGGTATTGGATTTTATTATGAATGCAATATTTTAGATATCATTTTATTGAAAAGATTGAACAATTTTCTAATTTTGCAGTCTCTCAATTTTAGTTTTTAGTGTCAATCAGACCTAAGAGATCATTTATTTGTTTGTAATGAGGAGGCTTAGTTCACCTAATGCTAAGATATCTATATGTATTATTAAATCATAGATGTTCATTATATGTTTGCATCTAGAAAACATATAGGGCATACAAGAAATTATATTCTAACTAAACAAAATTAATTTCAAATTTTCAACCAAAGTAAGAAAACTAAGAAGAATGATTGAACCTAACTTTAAATGCACTTCAAATCAACAGTGAACATCTCAGGTTTTGTATACAATGTACCAGTAGAATAATAATGATTACATTAAAAAATGTATTAGTAAAACAACAATGAATAAGCATACCTATACTCAGATCTTTATTACATTCAATAATAAATTACAACATACATATAACTAAATTTTAGGTGACAAGCTAACCTCTTAAGGTGATAAAACATCATCATAATCATCTACATTGCCAGCAAGATTATAATCTTGATCATTCGTGTCTGCATCTACTTGATTTTCTTCCTCATCCTCATCTGTGACATGCAATGAATTATCTCTCCCAATCTCTTCATTGGTAATCAAAATGTCTTCTTCAAACACTCCATCATCATCTTCATCCACTTCTTTGAATGTTTCTTGTAAATTAACATATTTCCCATTAAGCATTATATCAACAACTTCCATGAATTTTCATTTTGAATGATACTCTGTTTGAATGACATACGACCATCCTGGGATTCTTACATCATCAATTAGAAATGATTGGTTAATTTGAAGAGGGGAAACATACGACTCATCCGTCTTTGATAAAAGTTGTCTTGTATTTGCACGTACAAATCTATACTCGTCAATTTGTACTACAGATGGTTGGATCCACTTACATTTTAATATCAAGACCAGGACTATTTTCACCATAGTCCACTAGAATAATTTCTTGGATGAATCCAACATAAAATTTCTTCTCAGTTTCGTGAAGAAATTCAACACTAACAACACAATCACAATTTGTCTTTCCTTTGTCTTTTTTCTTCCACTCTTAAATTACTACCATAGGCCCACATTCTACTGAAATGTGTAGCCCATAAATGTGGAGATTGTGAAAGCTCACTTTCCTCCGTTGTTATATCTTGACTTTCTTCTTTTGCATCACTGATTGCATTAGCAATCCATTCTTCAAATTTTGGAAAAGAATCACCTCCAATAAAATTAGCGTGACGTATGTGCTTTTGAGGTCGATGTTGCATCCAAACTTGATTTTCTTCTTCATATTTTCTACATAGAATATTAACGTACAAATAGTAAGATTAATAATATAAATGTGTAAATGCAACTGAGTAAATAAATTATTGTGTAATTTTTTTTTTACCTACGCCACTTATCAAACGAAGATGTGTTTTGAAGAATATAAGCATGTATCACACTTCTTTCTTGATGTGATAGCATGAAGCAACATCCATTTCCTTCTAATACTTCACCTGCAAGTGTCTCTTCTTTGTCATCATCCCATACACGCCAATTGACATTTTCAAGATCCTTCATATATTCTATGAAAAATCCCATGGCCTCTTGCATTGAATATCCCTCAGACATGTTGCCTTCCGGTTTTGCCCTAGTACGAACATTTTTTTTCAAAACCTTCATATGTCATTCTATAAGATACATCCATCTTGTTCTTATCGGGCCACAATACTTTAGTTCATATTGTAGATGTATCAAACAATGCATAGAAATTTTATAGATTGTTGGTGGAAATTCCCATTCCAATAGACAAAGGACTTCAACAACCTCCTCCCTCAAACTATCAAAGTTTGAAGGATCTAATACATGTAAACTCATTCTTTTTAATATTAGGCCCAACCTTATAACTGCCAATCTTGGCCCCTTTTCCAAACTTAATATATTTACCACAATAGGTAAAATATTGTCCATTATGACATGTGATAGTCATGGGTCTTGAGGCCTCTTAAGCCATTAATGCCAGTTTGGCTTCTAATACCACTACTTACATATCTAGTGGGAAAGCGAGTATGAGACATCAACTATAAGAATTATGCACATTGTTCCTTTGTCCAGACATAAAGCGCACTAGGTTTTCTATATTTTTCATCATATTTCTCAACCCACAGATTTCGATGAATCTGTAGTTTTTGAAAGTCTTCACGTGATGAAATAGTACCAAAAGCACCAAAAAGAGTTTTTGTAATAGCATAGGCTCTATTTTTCTCAGTATGCATAAAGTCAAGAATATGCCTAATGGCTTTATCCTTAAAGTATGGAAACTTATAGAATATGCACAACCTTTTACACCACTTTCATTACATGGATCATATCCATTACTAGCAATCCCATCATTTTCAATAAATGACATTCTTTTTTGTCCATTCTCAACAATGTAATCACCTATTATTAGCAATGGTGCTTCACAATTCTCTTCTTGACCATTGAGCCATGTTTTTTGTTGACGATATGGATGATCCATTTTAAGGTAAGCACGATGTCCACAATAAATACACTTACACAAACTTCTTGAGTGCCTCACAAAACCCTTAAAGTTGCAAGAAGAACATCCATGGTATCCATGAACACTGAGACCAAACAATGTGCCATATGCAGGAAGATCATGAATCGTAAACAATAAGGAAGCTCTTAAAGTGAATTTGATTGAATGACCATCCTTTAAAGATTGAATTGCTTCAATTCCTTTCCATAATTTCATTATCTCATCATATAATGGCTCTAGATAAGCATCAATTGTATCTGAAGTCACACTTTTCTTTCCTGGTATAATCGATGATAGCATTAAGAAAAATGGTTTAGTTGCTAACCATGGAGGCAAGTTATAATTTTTTAAAAACATTGGGGAAATTGACCATTTAGTACTTTGATATGAGAATGGGTTCACCCCATCTAGAGCCAAACCCTTCATGAGAATCCATGATCCATGCCTCCAATTTCTTCCATCCTTGACCATCGATTAACCTTTTTGATCTCAACCATTCATTTCTCATTTGCTTTCCTATAAATAGGTCACTATTTGGAGACAAATGGATCCATCTTTCAAAGAAAACTTATGTTGTTGAAATCACTCACACTCACACTCATATTTAGCACACATTTAGCATATTTTAGTTCATTTTAATTATATTAATTAGCTTTAAGCTTCCATTAATGGCTTCCATGATCACATAATGCATCCATTTAGCTTGTTTAATTAATTAGGGTTTGGATCTTTTAGGTTAGAATCCATTTAGAATTAGCTTAGCATTTGTATATCTTCATAATTTTAGCATAAATTATATAAAACTAGCTTGCATCATGCTCATTTAGATTAAAATCATGTTTTCATACACATCTCACAATCGTTCCATCAATTTTCTTGAATAAAACTGACTGGGGAAAGCTCATTTATCCACAGGATTGGGAAAGGGTCGTCATTCCACATCAACGCGACACCACTCCCACAATGAGATAAGTTTTGAATGGATTAAAGTAGACATTTAAACGCTTTCATAGTTTGGAATGCTTAGTTTTGATAAATGTTTAGTTTAACTTTAATTTGAATGATCCTGTTGAGATTTGATGTTAGTGGTTTCATTATGCTTTGATTCTTCATGGATCAAGTGTAATCGACCCATACTAATCCGTCTGATCACATTCTGGTGCTAGGAGGAGGGAAAAACCGATCAAATTTAATCAATTTCTATCACGAAATTCCATTTTTTCTAACTTTTGCAGGATACAGCGATGCTCAAAATAATTTCAATGATGCCTTTGCTAGGCGTCACCATATAGCGATGCTATTGTCATCTAAAACAATGATGCCTATTTAATATCCCAGCACTAATTAAACTAAACGGTGACGCTAACACTTTTTAGAGGTATCAAAATTTGCAATTGGTGACACTCCTCAAATGGTGACGCTATCGTCGTCACTAGTTTTCCTGCAGAGCGATGCCCAAGTTCACCAAATCGATGCTATCATGAATAGCGACACCCAACTCTAATAAGAAAAATGACGATCATTTTTTAGCATGTGTTTTAATTTTTTCGCTTCATCAGATTACTAACATGCCTCTAACATTGTGTTGGTTTTTAGACTAACGGGGTTTTGTAGGTTGGATGATAAAATTTGAAGTGAAGAGGCATTCTCATCTTTGAATATTATAATTGCAACAAGTGTTTTGACACTTTTGGGGCAATTATAACCCATTTATCATGCTTTAGGACCACACTAATTTTCATTTGGGTTTAAAAAGAATGCTCAAACGAGACTAAAATTGAATCCTCACTTCATCATTTTACTTTGGGTTTAAAATTGGACAAAACAACTTAACATTTCATTTGGTGCATAAATGAATTCATCCTAGCTTTAGGGGTTAAAATTGACAAGTGTTTTCTATGTCTTAATTTACATCTTTGTTATTGAATGCATATGCAATTCTCTCACGCCACTCGGTGATCTTAAGAATCAGAAACATTCCTTAACACTTGTTATAATCACCTACATCTTTCAATTTGGATTAAAAATGAACCCCTTGCTAGTGTAGGGAAAAGGTGTGGTGTGTGTTCTCTCCTTGTTTCATGCAGACTGGGATGATCAAACTACAAGTGTACTTCCTTGCTATTGTTTATCTTTAGAGGGCCTACCTCCCCACTTCGAAAGGAGGGAACGAACCAAGTGGTAACGAGCTAAAGCCAATCTCTTTCAAGTCGCTATATAAAAATGTGTTTTTGACAAAAGTCATAAACAATAGGTGCAGATGCGTCATACCGACAAGTGTCACCCTTAGTATTTGTGTGATATGATAAAGTCTCTTCTTAGGAAGAGACTAGGAGGCCACTTGATTTTCCATAATCTTGAGCTAATCTCGTCGCGTGTATGTTCACCTTGAACGAAATCCTTTATTATGAACCAACTATTTAGAAGCCAAAAACCTTTATGCTTGTTGGTGCAGGAACAGTCATTCTGAAGCCATCCCACAATTTACTATTCAATTGTCAAAACAGGAAGATCCTCAGGATCTTTAGATCTTTAGGATTTGAGATTTGGTGGTCCCGAGAAGTGTGTGCCATGGAGGGGAGCCAGTGTCACCAAATCTCTATATGTTCACATTATCTTAGCGTTTGGAGAAATCTAAGTGGGGATTTAACAAGTATTATCTTCTGAACCTAAGGTTGTAAATACTTGTGAGTTAGTTTAATACTTTGCTTGGTTCCAAAAACATTGAAAACGAACATCAAAACAAGTCTTTTCAAAATTTCAAACCCTTTGGTCTAAGTATGGATACCTTTTTGAAATAACCTTGATATTAATGTTTGCCCTAAGGATTTATATCCTTAGATATTTCTAAATATCTTGACTTATATCTCAATCCATATTTTCCAAAGTTAACATAAACAAACTACAGCTTGAACTTCATCCTTTTCGCAAAATGGAACTTGTGAAATTTATGATGTTTTTTACATAGACATCTAGTTTGAACATAATCAAGACAAGTGTTTGTGGTAAAATAAACTCACTTAAGCAAGATAAATATACAAATTGAACCCCACATGACTATTTGGAGACTGATCGCTCTCATTGAACAACCTAATCTCAAAGGTGTTATTATTCAACCAAACTTTGAACTCATTAACAGAGAACAAACCGATATAATTAGTAGTTTGAGAAGCTTCACTTTTGAAACAAAAGAAACACCCATTCAATGGAGAAATGCAACAACAATCTTAGACGAAGAAGATGAACAAGTAGATATTGTGGCTGGAAGGCCCATACTACCACCACTTGTGTGGCAATAAATATCCTCTTTTTCATGATCCTAAGTTTCTCTAAATGATCTCACGCAAAATCAAAATCCCAAAAAGAAGTTCTATCAGTCGTCACTTTAAACTTAGGCATCATAGTCCAAAATCTATGAAAAGACACCTTTTAGCACTTTACCAAAACAGAAACCGGTTGGTAGCAAACTTTTATAAATATGCTTCAAGAAACAATCCAAAATTGTATGCATTCTTTTGGAGTCAAAACCATCATCTTTTTTTGGATCTTGAACTTCGACTCTAAATAATTGAGTCTTTAAGAGTTGAAAACTTTAGAGGTATAGCATGTTTCTCACTACCTTTGGTCTTATCAAACAAAGGTTCACTTTAGGTCAACATTGGGTCAATCATTTCACTCACCCCTTCATCAAATTTCATCCTTCACTTCATCAAACTTTGCAAAGATTTTGAATACACCAACACCTTTTTGACTTAAAACATCTATCAAACCAACCCCTAACTTAGCTAATTTTTATGTGAAATGAATCATTTTCCATGCGTTTGGCTAAGTTAGTTATCATCTTTGAACTAGGTCATCTTGAAGGTCACAAGTCTACTCTAAAGATTTCCAAGTTCATCAACATCCTTTATCCAAACATCAAAACTTCAAATGTAAGTAAAAAGTATTGTCCCAAAACATTTGCAAAGATCATTCCCTACATCACCCACCTTATCATCACCCATTATCATCATTTCTCCAAAAATACTTAGAACATCCCTTTTACCTATATTTGATTCAACTAGAGAGTTCAAACATTGTAAATCACAACACAAATCTCCCAGAGGTGACCCAAAATTTATGGTAAAAATGAAATCACAACATAAGAGAATCATGGAGAAAACCAAAGTCACATTTACCTCAAGTGATCCAAATCCTCTAGAATTTGATCCAAGAAGTCACGTTACTCCATCACAACAACCTTCATCACCATCAGGACCATATGAGATAGAAGATATTACGAATAACCCATTTGGACTTACTAGGGAAGAAATCATGGAGCATCAAGCCTTAGATAATATAGTTCCCAACTCCCTGTCTTTTGTTGCACAACCATTAATGCAAGGCTTGATGTCATCCACTATTCCAACAACTCCATCCCTAGGGCTAAATCAAACGTCAACACCTAGCATTGCAACTAGTCTTGCCAAGGACTTTAGCCATACTCTTCCATTTGAAAGAAGCACACTTGTGGGTACCATTGAAACCAACCCTCCATCCCAAATGACCACTTGGACCTCAACATTTGACACTCCTCCAGTTTTTGAAGATCCCAAACAGCCATATAAACCACTTACACTTCATATCCACAATAATTTCAACATTTTGAGGACACCCCTCTTCATCCATACCCATGAGTACTATAAGTGTGCCTAAAAACCTGCAGAGTAGTGTGGACCAAGTGTCGCAAGTTGATCAACAAGGGCAAGGAAGTACCCTCATACAAAATCAGCCTTTAACACCACATGGTACCTCTTCATCCAATCCTCCTATTGATACCTCAAACACAGTGGTTGTCTAAAACACATCTATCCCATACATCATCAACCCAAAATAAAACAATCCCTTGATCACGAATCCCACCAACCAAGGTAACACCTTGACCACCACAACCTCTCATCAGTAATTCACTACCCACTCAAAAAATCACCACTCAAAACCCATCATAGATGTCCCAACAACCACCTGATCGTACATTACAAGCACATTCCTTAGCCTTACAACAAGCACAACAAGCCTATCAACAAGCCATCCAACATCACCAACAACAAGTAGCCTTAGTAGCACAACAAAAATATCAATAACAACAAGCAACCTTAGTAGCACATCAACAACAACAACAAAAGAAAGTAGCCTTAGTAGCACAACAACAAGAACAAGAAGCAGCCCTAACAACACAAAAACAACAAGAAGAAGCAACCCTAGCAGCACAACAATAGCAACAACAATAGCAAGCAACCCTAGCAGCACAACAACAACATCAACAACAAGTAGCCTTAGCAGCACAACAAGCAGCCTTCACACAACAACAACATCAAGCCCATCAAGTAGCCTTAGTATCACAACAACAACATCAGGCCCAACAACACGCCCTACTGGCACAACAACAATAGCAAGCTCAACAACAAGCCTTACTAGCTCAACATTATTCCCAACAACAACAACAACAAAAAAGTTCCTATTATAACCCTCAATAGAACATCATCAATACAAACACGTTATGGACATATACATCAACACCTCAATCACCTTCATAAAATCTCACACCACCATACACCCCATACAACACTTTATCATATCAAAACCCATCCATCATCCCACCATATGTTCCTCCACCAAACCCGCAAGATGATCTAGCATCACAACTTAAGGCATTTTCACAATAAATGCAAGACCTTTGGATGGGTAAGACAAAGAATCCTCATACACAAAACTTATGTCCCTATCCATTCAATCGAAACATCACAATGGTGTTGTTCCTTCCCGAGTTTGAAATCCACAAATTCAATAAATACAAAGTGAGAGGAAGTCCTATGGACCATGTCAAATAATTTAACATCATGTGTATGGAGGTTGCTTACAATGATTCTTATTTAATGTGCCTCTTCCCCCGAAGTCTAATAGGTCGTGCCATGGACTGGTTTTCTCAACTACCTCATGGTATCAAAACTTTTCAAGAAATTACCAATAAATTCATAGATCATTTCTCATTTAATCTTGACATGGACATAAACATAGAAGAGTTGTACACTCTTAGACAAAACAAAGGAGAAACTTTTACTAATTTCTTGCAACGATGGAGACAAAGAGCTAGTAAGAGCAAATGGCCTCTTCTTGATGAACAACAAGTGGGGATCATCATAGTAAATTTAGATCTGGAACTATCCTTCCACTTAAAAATGCAATGCATCACATCTTATGACAAGCTTGTCCCTAGAGCCCTTAACATCAAGAGAGCTCTAATCTCACAGGGAAATACCCAAGCTTACAAAGACAATCAGCCATCAACTAGTTCAAACGACAAGCCTTGTGTCTGGGCTAAGAACAAAAATGTAACAAATGATGGTGTGGTAGATGCTAAGGTGGTCCTAAGTTCTCCTAGACCAAACAACAACCAAGTTGCTAGCATTCAACCAACTGTGCAACAAACAACACCCCCTCAGAATAATCAGATCAACAACATCGACTCACAACAAAGGAAAACCCCTAACAAGAACAACTATCCTAAATGCAAGTACACACAATTATTTGAACCCATCGAAACCATCATGAAGAAATTGGTAGAGTCAAACCTGATAATGCTTCCCAACTTTGAAAACTATCAAGAACCACAAGAGAAACCATTTTGGTATAACGAGAATGATCTTTGTGACTTTCACAAGATTAAAGGACACAAAATGAAAAACTGCATGAGGCTCAAAAACATTATCCAAGACCTTACAAAGAATGACATCATATATGTTGAGGTACCAACCGGTAACCAGGATCTTAAGATATACAAGAACCCTATGCTAGATCATAGCAAAGGGAACAACACTGGAAAAGCTAAAGATTACACAAACGTAGAGCATACCTATTCAAATGCGGTCACTTCTTGTGATAGCGTCATCACTATTGTCACTATCAAATGGAATAGTGTAGAGTGTTGAGTCACCACACGACATGGAAAAGTCACCATCCAAGGAGTCCCATCCCAATCTAGGGTACAACCTACTCAGCCAGCGGCAAGCACTAACAAGTATAATCTCCTAGACTAGCTTAAAAAGACCCCCACATATATTTCTATCTTAGAACTATTGAGGCTATCACCTACACATAGGGAAATCCTAGAGGAAGCTTTGTCTACATCATATGTTCTCGAGGATGTAGATACCAAAAAATTTCAAGCTATGGTAGGCCATATCACTAATCACCTTCTCACCTTCTCGGAACAAGACCTACCATTGTAGCCATCTCATAACCCTGCTTTACACCTTGAGGTTATCATTCATAAGAACAAGGTTAAAAGATTCTTAGTAGATGGAGGTGTTGGTATGAACATTTGCACCCTTCAGTTGATTAAAAATATGGGCTATTCAAAGGATACTATTGAGAAGACAAAAAGTACCACCATTAGGGTATATGACGACCAAGAACGGGTACCACAAGGCATCATCGCACTACCCATCCAAGTGGGCCCTCTCATTGCAGAAACTAGATGCCAAGTGTTATACCTGGATCTTCCCTACAACATATTACTTGGTCGACCCTAGATCCATGCCTTAAAACCTATAGCTTCAACCTACCATCAATGTGTAAAGTTTCCATTTGAGGGAAGAGAAGTTACCATTCATGGAGATCCTGGGCCTTTTTACTACTGCAAAAATATTGAGGCCAAGTTCTATAAAATCAGCCAAATACCCAAGAATGACGAAGGGACTACACCTTCTACCTAATTTGTTGACCCATCATCCCTTGCATCTACCTCTGAAACGAAGGAACTCATTGTGGAGATCATACCCAACATCAAGGTAGTGATCTAGGATGATGGTTGTGGAAACTATAAGCTAACAAAAGATACTTTTGTACTGGGAAAGTTACCACTTTCTCCCAAATCCCATGGGAAACCCACACCTAGCAACAATATCCTAGAAACTATCAAAATGGCAGCTACGAACTTCACCAAATGGGGGGACCTGAACAAAGAAGATGTTAATGAGGCATATATCTCTAAAATATTAGGACCAAAGACCTATTCCTGTTCTTCCCATGGAAGATGACAACAAAGGCTTACAACTAATGAATGGCATGGGTTATACTAAGAATGAGAAAATGATACAAAATGACAATGGTTTGCTAGAACCTATCATTCCTGAGAAACATCCAAAGAATCTTGGCCTAGGTTGTACTACTAGCAAGTTCACCCTTATCGGAAAAGGTACTTCCGCTAAACGGGTTGAGGCTTCCTCTTGGTTACCAACATCGCGTGATACTACCCTAGATGACTTCCCCCTAGATGTTACTGACCTATTTGAGAATAACTCCCTCTTGATGATATCCACATCAACCTTCACCCCAAGCAACTGACCAAATGAAATACACCTAGTATACCTACAACTCATTGATTTGTGTTAGGGTTAGAAGGAATATATCTAACAATTAAATGGAAATTTGATCAATAAAACAAAGAAATAAAACACACAGAAAATTATAGTAGAAATAAGACAATACAAAGAATTTAACGTGGTTCACCCAATCCGGGCTACATCCACAAAACCGCAACCATCCAATGATTTTATTATCCAGTGTAAAACATATTACAATCTCACTAAATAATGCCCTACTGCAACCCCCATCAAAACCGCTTATAACAAGTTTTTTAGAAGCTTCCAAAATTAGGGTTCTAGAAAGTCAATTTTTTCTTTTGTTAGTGATGAAGCGAAAATTGGGGAAAAAAATGAAGAGTGAATAGTATAGCATGATCAGTCACCACAAACCAACAATCTCCCACTTGGAGACTGATCCTGGATGACACCGCTACACTTACAACTCCCACTGGAAATAAGCACATTGGACCCTGCTAATTTGTTATGCTTGAATTCAACCTTGAAGGCCAACCGAAGTTGAAGAGGAGATCAACTTCTCCCTTGTCACGACCTTCATAAACATATCCGCTGGATTGGCATCTATATGTATCTTTTCCAGCTTTACCTATCCATCTTCCAACACTAACCGAATGAAATGATATCTCAACTGTATGTGTTTGGTTTTAGAGTGCAAGGCTGAATTCTTTGCAAGATGTATAGCACTCTGGCTCTCTATAAACAAGTAATTTTCAACCTGTTGTTTTCCCAACACTTCCATGAAAAGTTGCAGCCATATCATCTCCTTTGTCGCCTTTGTTGTAGCAACGTACTTTTCCTCTGTGATGGATAAAGCAACCACCTTTTGCAATTGAGAAATCCAACTCACTGTTGTCCCACCAACTGTGAATACATAGCCCATGGTACTTCTCCTAGTATCTACATCCCCTACCAAATCTAAGTCAACATAGCCTTTTAAATCAGTATTAGAGTCCCCAAAACATAAACATTTATTGGATGTACCTCTCAAATACCTGAGAATCCATTTTGCCACATTCCAATACTCAACTCCAGAATGACTCATATACATGCTAACAACTCCTACAACATGTTCAATATCTGGTCGTGTGCATACCATGGTGTACATTAAACTGCCTACAACTGAAGCATATGGTATCTTGGACATTTTTTCTTCTTCCTCTTGTGTCTTTGGACACATATCCTTAGTCAATTTAACATGACTGGGAAAAGGTGTGCTGACAACTTTTGCATTCTCCATATGAAATCTCTGCAACACCTTTTCAACATAATCCACCTGAGATAAAAACAATTTTTTTGTGTTTCCTATCTCTTGTAATCTTCATACCAAGGATTTTCTTTGCTACCCCTAAATCCTTCATAGCAAATGAATTTGCTAACTGTTGTTTTAACTCCTTTATGTGATCCATGTTAGACCCCACTACAAGCATATCATCAACATATAAACATAAAATAATGTACATATCATCATCTAACCTCTTAAAATAAACACAATGGTCTAAATTACACTGGCTGTAGCCTTGCTTAGCCATAAAACTATCAAATTTAATATACCATTGTCAAGGCGCTTGCTTCAAGCCATATAAACTTTTCTTCAATATGCACACTAGTTTCTCCTTACCTTTCACCTCAAATCCTTGTGGTTGTTCCATATATATTTCCTCTTCCAAATCACCATGGAGAAAGGCTATTTTAACATCAAGTTATTCTAAATGCAAATCTTCAGCAGCCACAATACTTAAAATAGTACGAATAGAAGTCATTTTAACAACTGGGGAAAATATTTCATCAAAATCAATACCCTTTTTCTGTGCAAATCCCTTTACAACTAATCTAGCTTTAAATATTTTCTTACCTCCATCCTCCTCTTTCAACCTATAAACCTATTTGTTTGGTAAAGCCTTTTTACCTGTAGGAAGCTTGCATAAGTCCCAAGTCTGAGCAAGGAGTCGATTTCTTCTTCCATTCCATGCTCCCACTGAACCTTGGTATCCACTTGCATAGCTTCGTCATAACATTCTATTTCACCAGCATCAGTTAATAAAATATAATACAAAGAGGGAAAAAATATTTATGGAGGTCTAATTATCCTTGAAGATCGTCTAACATTTACTAGAGTTTGTGGTGTTTGTTGTTGTGGAGCATGAGGAACCACTAGAACATTGTTGTTTGGTGTATCATCTAGCACTACATAATCATTTTCTTTCTTCTCATGTTGTGCAATTGATCTTTGTACAACACTTTCTCATTGAATATGACATCCCTGCTTCTCACAATTTTTTTATTTTCAAAATCCCAAAGCCTATAACCAAATTCATCAATGCCATATCCAACAAATATACATTTCTTTGATTTTGCATTAAGCTTGGTTCTATTTTCATAATCTACATGTGCAAATTCTTCACAACCAAAGGTCTTGAGAAAAGAATAACTCACCTTCTTACCCATCCATGCTTCCTCTAGAATACCACAACCCAAAGGATTAGAGGGACCTCTATTAATTAAATAAACAATAGTGTTTACAACCTCTTCCCACATGTTTAAAGGTAGCCCAACATGCAATCTCATGAGAATACTTATTGCATGCTCTATTATTGTTTTTGTTCATCCTGGAATGCTCCATTTTCCTATGGAGTCCTTGGAACCATTTTCTACCTATGAATACCATTAGAGGAACAATAATATTCAAGCTCTTTTGCTGCAATACTCACCACCATTATTAGATCACGAGGATATTTTTAACTTTTTACTGTCTCATTCTCAACCAAGCTTCTCCATTTCTTAAAAGTTTCAAATACGCAGTTACGCCTAGAATTAAATCCATACCTTCATTGTTGCATCATCAATAAAAGTGACATAATAGCGAGAGCCACCGAGAGAAGATACTTGAGCTGGTTCCCATACATCTGTATGCATAAGCTCCAATTTCTTATCTTTCCTTTGCTTCCCATCCTTGAGAAA
>VDFB02322475.1:20345-32898 GCA_007258455.2 Sequoia sempervirens
ATGGACAAGATCATTTCTCCAATGAACAAAGTGACCTTGCATGATATGTAGATGAAATTGTTAAGATTGTGGAGTGGATGAACAAAATCAGATCTCCATGTGAAGAGAGTGACTTTGCATAAAGATTGTGGAGGATTTGCTCAATGTTGAAGCCTCTCATTTATAGATTATCAAGTGCTAAGATTGTTGAAGAGGGACCAATGTGGGATAAAAATCAAGCCAATGATAGAAGGACACTTGTCACCATGTGATTGATGGATGTGTGTGCAAGATTTGGGAAGAGTGCCCAAGAGGGGGAACTTTTGAATTCAAATTTGCAATAAATGCTGAGAGGGGGACAAGGAAAAACAGCAATAAATGCCCTGTTTGACTTGTCATTGTTGAGAGAAAATGATGTTTTAATAAATAAATAAAATTGATTTATTGTGCAAGTGGGATGGGATTAGCCTTAGATTAGGATTAGATGATGATCATGCTGATTAATGCTGATTAACTGATTTGACATTTTGGACTTTGGAAAATGATTTAAGATTTGATTTAAATAAAGTCCTGATTTATTTGATGAATGGAATATGATTATGCATGATGTAAATTTGACATGTCTACACTACCCATTGAATTTATCTACCTTCAATTTACCCTCATCCGCCATTGCTCCCACTTAACCGTGAGACTCCCACTCAACTGTGAGACTTTCCTGCAGACAATAATCGAACACAACCCGCTCTGATACCACTTGTTAGGGTTAGAAGGAAGATATCTAACAATTAAATGCATATTTGATCAATAAAACAAAGAAATAAAACACATAGAAAATTACAGCAGAAATAAGACAACATAGACAATTTAACGTGGTTCACCCAATCCAGGCTACATCCACAAAACTGCAACCATCCAATGATTTTATTATCCAGTGTAAAGCATATTACAATCTCGCTAAATAATTCCCTACTGCAACCCCCATCAAAACCGCTTATAACAAGATTTTTAGAAGCTTCCAGAATTAGGGTTCTACAAAGTTAGTTTTTTATTTTGTCGGTGACAAAGCGAAAAATGGGAAAAAAATGAAGAGTTAATAGTATAGCATGATCAGTTACCACAAACCAACAATTTGGACCAACAAGGACCACTGATTCTAGATTTATTTGAAAATGATGAAGCGATCTCATAATTCATGGGACTCTGTGACAACTTACCATGGGCAGATCACAAGGTAGGTTTTGACATAGAGCTAGACATAGGGGTGTACTATGGGGAGATGATTGAATCCTTTAGTCACAAAATGGAAAACTTGCAACTAACGTGCCGATCTTTGAGTGAAAACCACACTATGGCACTTTCTAATCCTAAAATAGTAAAAAGAAAGGATGTATTTGAGGGTGAAAACCTCTCTGAGGTGCCCAAGGATTAGGGATTCAATCTCCCCCTTAGTGAAATACATCTAGAGAAATCATCAGTCTTAATAGAAAAGGCCACTCCAATCAATGTGGGAACAGAAGAAAAACCCAAGATCACTTTCTATGTTAAATACCTATTGGATGAAGAATAGAAGAGCCTAGCAGCATTCCTAAAAGAGCGAAGAGCTAACTTTGCGTGGTCGTACACATATATGCTAGGGCTTGATCCAAAAATAGTAGTACATCATTTAGTAGTCTATCCTGAAGCTAAACTAGTAAAGCAAAAGTTAAGGAAGATGCACCCTCAGATAGCACTCTTGGTCAAAGTTGAGTTACAAAAACTTCTTGACGTGGGATTTATCCAACCAATAGATTATCCTGAGTGGGTTTCAAATTTGGTACCAGTCTCAAAACCCATTGGGGGCATCAGAATATGCATTGATTTTAGAGATTTGAACAAAGCATGCCCGAAGGATGATTTCCCTCTCCCTAACATCGACATCATAGTAGACTTAACAGCTAGGCATGAAATGCTATCACTCATCAATGGTTTTTCAGGCTATAATCAAATCATGATCGCTAAGGAGGATCGACACAAAACTTCATTCACTTTTCCATGGGGGACATATTGTTGGAACGTGATGCCATTTCGGCTAAAGAATGCAGGAGCAACCTATCAGAGAGGAATGACCCTCATCTTTCATGACATGATCCATAAAACAGTTGAAGATTATATGGACGATATTTTGGAAAAATCAAAGAAAAGGAATGAGCACATAGAAGTCTTAGGACCCATCTTTGATAGGCTTGAAGAATACAAGGTACGGCTAAACCCGAAGAAGTGTGTCTTTGGGGTTACATCAGGGAAACTTCTCGGCTATATTGTCTCACAAAGAGGGATAGAAATTGACCTAGCAAAAGTAAAATCCATCCTAGACATGGAACCACCACAAACATTAAAGCAGATGAGAGGGTTACAAGGAATATTGCAGTCCATCAGGAGGTTCATAGTGTAGTTATCAGATAAAATCCACCCTTTTTCACATCTTCTCCATAAAGGAATAACTTACGAGTGGGATGAGAAGTGTGATAAATCCTTCCAATAGATCAAGGACTGTTTATTGACACCTCCAGTTCTCATGCCACCAATACCAAACAAACCATTGATTCTATGTATCTCAACAAGATCAGCAGCACTAGGTGCTCTTCTGGCACAACATGATGAAAATGGAAAGGAAAGAGCCATCTATTACATCAGCAGGACCTTGGTGGGCTATAAAAAAAACTATTCATCCATTGAGAAAGTCTACTTAGCATTGGTTTTTGCTTCACAAAAATTTAGACACTACATGCTGTCACATCAAATCAAACTCATTGCAAAGATTGATCCATTGAAATACCTATTATCTAAAGCAATTCTCACTGGGTGAATGGCCAAATGGGTGATGATCTTAATAAAATTTGACATAGAGTATGTGGAGCACACGAAAATCAATGGAAAAGTGATCGCAAACCAACTAGTAGAGGCACCTATCTATGCAGAGAACCCATTGATATATGAATTCCCCAATGAATCAGTGTTCCTTGTCAATCTCACAAGTCAGTGAAAGATGTAATTTGATGGATCATTCACCCAAAATGGATCAGGAGTGAGTATTCTCTTCATCACCCCTCAAGGTGATTGTATCCCAAAGTCATCCAGGCTATCATTTATGTGTACTAACAACATTGTTGAGTACGAAGCCCTAATTGCATGTTTAAGGATAGCAGTTCAATGGCAGATACAAGAAATAAAAGTCTATGGGGACTCACAGCTGGTTATCAACCAAGTCAATGACAACTACCAAACTAAGGATGATAAGCTTACTCCTTACAAAAATATGGTAGAGAGTCTCAAGGACCTTTTCATAGACATAACCTTTGAGTAGATTCCTCACATGAACAACAAAGTATCAAATGTTATGGAAACAATCATATCACTATTAGACATGCCAAACAATGTCCTACAATGCAAATTCTTGGTAGAACAACTTCTCGTACTAATTTTTGAAATCCTAGAATCTAAATTCGTGTGTGTCATTGTTGGTCCTAGATCCCCATGGTACCATGACATCTTTACCTACCTAAGCAAAGGAAACCTCCCATTCGATATCACCTCCAACCTTAAAAAGGCCTTTGTTAAAAAGGCATCCCGATTCGTGATCCTAGGTGATACCCTTGCTCTCCGCGGCTGACCATGCCTCCCCACTCTCATCAATCTCCTCGGCTCTCCTATCTCTGACTGCTCCTCATCCTCACTCTCCCCTATCTCTACGACGGGAGGCTCTTGCCCTCCCCTCTGCTGACCCCCACTCCTCACCCTCTCTGGCTGACTCCTGGCCTTAGTATCCTCTCGGGCATCCTCATGCTTTGTCATGGTCTATACCCTCATCAGTCACCTCCTGCTTGCCATCAACTCTGGCTGCCTCCTGACCTCCGTCTCCTCTTGACCTCCATCCTGCTGTCTCTCTTCTCCCTGCTCTGCCCATACTAACACCCTCCTCTGACGTACTCTGCCTCCTATACCAGCCTGCCGACCCCCTCTACCCTCCACTACATGTATCATCTCTACCTATGACCCCTCATGTCCTCCTGCATCTGGCTCTGGATCTCTCCTCCCCTCCTGTCCTCCCACATCCGGCTCCGGATCTCTCCTCCTCTCACAGCCATTGCCTCTCACCATCATGGCTCCCCTGCCTCCTCCTCCAACTAATCCCTAACTTCCCGGAGCCGCCATTCGCACACCGTACATCCAATCAACTTCGTTCAAAATGAAAAGTTGTTTAATTTTTTGCCCTCTATCCAACGGTCTCCTCCATTTCTTTCTATCGAGACGTCGTCCGAGGCCCCTCCTTTTTTCCCCAACCGCCCTCTCGAGGGGTCATACCCTATCACTTTCTTCCATCCATTTCAAACCAAGCACTGGGGCATCCTTCTTCTTCTCTGTCAGGCTGGGGCATCAATCCTTATTCCTTTCTTCATCCCCGACATTTACTTTTCTTCGAAACATTGTTATTTTAACAATATTTCGAAGAGGGGCAAAATGTAGACATCCAAATTTAATCACTTCCATATGATTAAATTTACTGTCTTTCCACCTATCGTATTAATATTAATTTATTAAATTAATATTACACCTTTTGTCTCATATCGGTAAAGTATGTAATTTAATACTTTGTATTTTACCCTATTCCTCTCTAAATTAAATAAATACGCTAATTTATTTAATTTAGTCATTTTCCCCCTTTTTTGATTTAAAATCAATTTAAAATTCCTCACTTTCTCTCTCCTTGTCAAATCCTCCATAACCTCACCCTAATCTGAATTAATTTAATTAATTCATGATTATGATGTGCATCCTCTTAATCAGAGATTAATGTCACATCCTCCTACATTTGCCACTTGCCTCTAATCTTCCATTAATTAGCCTAATCCAATGTTTGCACAACCTTAACCAAGGTCATTAGCTAAATTTAACACCACTTTTTAGTCAATTCTTCCATTTTTCCTTTTTGGACATTGACCCCCTTTCCCATGTGAATTTTTAATTCACATTTATTTGTCCTAGATTCCCCTCCTTTATATGTGAATTTTTAATTCACATTCCATTCTTCCAAAGCTTCTAGAACCTTGGACTTGTCACAATCTCCACATGTGACCAAGTCCCACCTTTTTGGAGCCCACCTTTTATATCCCCAACCACCTTTCCTTTTCCCATGTAGATTTTTGAGAAATTCTAAAATTCCTCAAAAGTCCCTTTCACTCCCACTTGGGGACAAGAAATCCCTTTTTGTGGAAATCTCCTCACTCCCCAAAGTGCATGTCCTTTTTCCACCTCATGTACCTTCTTGACACCTCACCTCCATCTCATATCCCCTTGGCCACTTCACCCTCCACATGTCAAAATGTGAGGGCTTGTGGGTTCTCAACCCATCATAGCCCTTCATCTTGGCCTTGTTGGAGCAATCTTGACCAAGTTGAATTCTCTAGAGAATTCAAATTTCTCTATAAATACCCCCTCCTCAAGGGCATTTAACACTTTGAATTTTCATAACTACATGCTGCCATTTTGTGCACTCATCTAGTCTTCAATTACATTCACTTGCATTTACATCCAAGCACATAGTAAAATCCTCCCTTTTAGCCACATCAAGAGCCATCAAGGAGCACACATATCATTCCAATCAAAGGCCAATCAAAGAGACATCAACAGCAAGGAAGGTAAAACCATTTGTGTCTTGCGTTATTATTTACCTCCTTGTTTTGTCACTCTCTTTTGGCTAATCTTGAGGTGTCCTTGGTCCTTTATCATTCGTATTTTGAGTTATTTTATGCATTAGAATAGGATAAATTCCAAGGTATACGTACATCGAAGGGACATTACTACGATGTCTTACCCAAGAGGAAGCCTTGATCGCTTTAACAAAAGTACACGATGGCATATGTGGTTTCCATTCTAGCAGTATGACTTTAGCTAAGAAATTATTGAGGACGGGGTACTACTAGCCAACCATGGAAAGAGAAGCTCATTAGTATGTGCAGAAGTGTGTTCAGTGTCAACAACATGGAGATATGATTCATGCTCCAACTCAAGAGTTGAAACCAATGGTCACACCTTGGCCTTTGTCGCAGTGGTGGCTTGACCTCATAGGAAAGATCACTCCAACCTCATCCAATGACCACAGGTTTATCATAATAAGCACTTAGTACTTTACCAACTGGGTTGAAGCCATTCCTATGACCTACATAATGAGAAATAAAAAAATTAAGTTCATCATGAACTACTTCATTTTTCATTACAATGTTCCACAAACCCTTATCTCAGACAACGAAACACCCTTTAAGAATCAGGATGTGAAAGAGTTATATAAAAGATTCAACATCCAACACCAATTCTCTACCCTATATTACCCCTAGGGCAACGATCAAGCTGAGGCTACAAACAAAACCATTCTGAAAATCCTAAAGAAAATAGTCAATGAAGCTGGTCGTGACTGGCATCTACAGCTAAATCCTGCTCTTTGGGCTTATCGAACTAGTATCCACACACCATTAGGTGCAACCCCTTTCTCCTTGATCTACGAATATGAAGCCATTTTTCCTATTGAGGTTGAGCTCCCATCATTGCAAGTGTCACTACAAAACCTGATCACCAATGAAGAGTACATAGTATCTTGACTAAATGAGCTAGAATTCTTGGATGAGTGTCATCTTGACACCTTCAATCACTTGCAAGTATATCAAAACTGACTAAAACGGAGCTATAACAAGAAAATAAAATGTCAGTCTTTCCAAGTAGGGGATCTTGTCCTAAAGCAGAATCAGAAGAACCTTCCTGATCAGGAAAGTAAAGGAAAGTTTGAACCTAATTGGTTGGGTCCTTTTGTCATCATAGCAAGTTATGGATTAGGAGCATACCAATTGTCAACACCTGAAGGTGAGCCCTTGCAGGAACCAACCAACAACTTGCATCTTAAAAACTTTAATGCCTAATCTTAAAGGGTATAAATCTGAAAATACAAAAAAATAAAAAAAATGATAAAAAAGTCCAAAAAAATGAGAAAAATGATTGAAAACGGTAAAGAAAAACAATCGTCCTCTAGTGAAAACCACTTCGATGGTGCTTTGGGAAAGTACCTTGGTGAAAACCTGAAAAATAGGCACCTCGCGTAAATAAAGTACCTCCATCGCATCACATCCTTCATTTTCATCACCCATCTGCGTCCTTTTCAGAGCTTGATATTGTGAAGTATCGTATCCCCTTAGAACTACTTGGCATATTCCAAAGGTTAGTTTGTCCTACCTATATCGAGGTAGTCTATTACATCATGCTGGAGACAATTCATTATGGATTGAATTGGGTTCTTGTATATCTTAAGGTTATTGGAAATAGCAATAAAAAAACACCAAAAACATTTGTAAAATGTTCATCAGAAAATCCAAAAACATTTTCAAAATCCTGTATAGCTAAAATCCAAAAACATTCTTAAAATTGTAAAGTCAAAATCCAAAACATCCAAATCACATCAAAAACCATAAAAAGGTCGAACATCAAAAATCCAAAAATAGAACCATGTCAAACTATGTTGTCTCTGAGCTTGAAGGTAGGCAAGGCTTATCTTTGATCAGCCCCCGAGACACCCTAGGTCAGTCCTTTAGGAGTCTATCATAATAAATTGGCATTCCCCTCAACTATTTATATCTTCATCTTCAATAAGTTGTGTCATTCGAACTACGTGATCTCTACGTGTATAACGTAGGCAAGGCTAATCTTTGATAAGCCCCCGAGGTCCCTAGGATAGGTCTTTTAGGTTAGGTTCTTGGTCAAAACTTAGAAAATCCCTAAACATTCAAATATCAGAAAACACAAAAACACTTGGAAAACTTAAAAAACCTAAAACATTGGAAAACATTCAAAAGACCTAAAAAGCATCAAATATCTTAGAAAAAACCCTAAAAAGCCTCAAAATAAAAAAAAACCAAAACATTCACATAAACTTTCGAAAAGACCAAAAACAACCTCAAAACATTTTCAAAATACCAAAAACATTGAAATATTCCAAAAAAAACCAAAACTACCCATCCCATCTCACTTTCACCCACAATAAACCTTCATCCATAATAAATCAATCATCACCTTCAACCTTTGGAAGAACAAGTAGAAAGCAAGTATCACAAGTTGTAAAGTGAGAACTTAAGTGTCAAAATATAAAGGCTAAATCATAGGTAAATGTGTCAGTGAAGTTTGTATCAACGGTTTATCATAAACCTCATCCTAATCAAACAACCCCTGATCAACATGTCATAGGATGTATCCTTCCTGCGATGGGCATTAGTATCAAAAATCACCTTAGCCAAGTTAAATTGGCAAGAGATATAGATAACACTAACTATTTGTCTTTGATCTTTTCTTCTGATTTATCTTAATGACCCATTCTAAGGACCTCTCAATGATGTCTATCAAAACGATTTAGAGAGAAAGGAATGAGGCATCGATCATTATCTTTCGTTTGTTGTGCTCGTGGGTATTCTTGTAAAATAATATTGGTGCATACTTGCTTAGTTGTGTGTAGGAAAGTTTTTTGGAGTACATTGTTGACTATTGTGTATGCTTTGGTCTAATCTATTTTAAGCTTCTAACTTACATTCCAACAAGGTTTTTGTATGTCAAGATGTGAACAAGAACTATTCTATCTATTTGCAGAGTCAAAGTCTATTACACTAGATACAACGCCATCCGCATTATCAATACCTTGATGCATCCTATCTATGTGTTATATCAAACAATAAGGAACGATGGAAAATCCCAATCCCAAGATATGAGAAAATCATCATCATCATCATCATTGTGTATTTCTCATCACCATCTCTAATAGTCTTAGTGGATCATAGACTTGTTGGATCTTTTAAAGCAATCATCAAAATCAATGGTCAATCATCTTGTTTCTTATATCTTCTCTCCGCGCTAACCTGGTATCATGACAGTCAACAAAAATATCATCAATGCATCCATCCTACATCCACAAATCATCAACATGCATGCACCATAGCATAATCATAGCATATCATAAAACATCCATCCTACACCATCATTCTCATTTAAGTTGTGATGAATAATATAGATTTGTTATTCTAAGCATCTTAAATCGTTGCATCACATCTTACAAACTTACATCATCCTATCATAAGCATGAGCATCTGCATTATCCATACATACATCCATATGCATACATCATCATCTCATAAAAATACATAAGAAAATACACAAAGAGAAGTGCATCCATATCATTTGCATAAGCATAACATCTACATATCATATCATCCATCCCATAACATATCATGAAAAGATATTGAAAAAGAATATATCATTGCATCAATTCCATGTCATTACATCTCATATCATCACATATACTATCACATATCACATAAGCATAAATGAACAAATTGCATCCATACATGATAATATATAAGCATGTCACATCATCATATCATATGCATTCATTTAGCATGGAATAAAAAGAACACATCACATCACATTGAGTCGTATCATATATATATCAAAAAATGGTGACTGTCATAATACAATATTGGAATCAGTGTATGTATATCGATCAAAAATACAATATCCACGAGGCTATCAAAATGGATCCCATGAATGTATATATGTGTAAAGAATCGGGAATAATAAAAAAGTGACTGTACAAATGAGCTAGCCCTGATGGCTGCTCCCCTCACCAAGTTGTCTCTTTGGCTGATCCTCGGCCCTAGGGTGTGCCCCACTCCTCTGAGAGTAATTTGGCTATCTAAACGCATGTGGCACATCCCTGTGGTAGTGTATCTGATAGTAGGTTGCCTCAATAACAACCTCTATATATAATCTGGAAAACACTGTCTGCCCCTAGGCTGCAGTTTTCATGGTCTCTAGTTGTTGGCATTGCCTGACCTCCTGTGCTAACTACATCTCAACAGTCTGCCTGAGCTGAAACTCATGGTCTCTCTTTGTCATGATAGCCTATACCTGCTACCTAGCCTGATCTCTCTCAATAGTAATCACCAAAATTTGTTGACGAGCCTGATCTCTCTTAGCAATAATCACGGGGATTTGGCCTCGACAGTGGTGGCTGCACTGGCTACTGCTGCACTAGCTTTTGTTGTATCAGAGGTTACTATGGAGGCTACTAATGCACTAGTGGTGCCCCGAGGACCTGTCCATCTTGTTGATCCTAACCATCTTGTCCTCTGCCCTGACCTCTACCCTACCCATCACCTAGCTGCCCTCTGCCTCTTCCTGCACCCCTCCCTCTCGGTCTCCCTCGTGGAGGTGCACCTGCTAGATTCGTCAATCAGTGAGGGAGTGTGAACCATGCATCATACATAGGCATCGCCTGAGCATCCACCTATCCCTAATCATATGCCCATGGTCAAGCAACCAACTATCAAAGTCCCTCGACAACCTCATATCATCGATGACCCTATGCTAGTAGGGAATGCCAAGTTGCCTTGTGTGTTGTAGTGTGATGGCACCTTTGTACCTCCATACAATAGGATCATCTAGCTCTACATCCGCCATCTGAACAATTAGTCAGAGCACAATGATGTGCTCTTAGGCCCAAATGTGTAGTAAGGTGACCCCTGTTCCAATCACCTTGCCATCGCAATATAAAAAATTGTGCATATCATGGTATAGAGAGGCTAGCATCACTGGCCCCCATGCATATTGAGTCCTTCTAAACATCATCCTATGCTAGGCCAGACCCCATCCCAGACTAAATCCTCTACTTCGTCGATTTGGACCAACCAAAAAGAGATAATCGCTACAATAATCAGTTTGAAAGTAGACATCGAACCTCTATACATCTCAAGGTCAATCTGTGAAGTGACTAGAACAATGTCCTCTTGGTCCATCACCTCATGACATGCATCATAGCCGGTGTCAACATCGTATATCACATGCTCACCGTGTATCAGCAAATACAATATCCGCCATATATCCTCTAGGGCCACTATTGCCTCGCTGGTAGGTAGGTGGAATGACAAGGTCTCGTTGTGCTATCGCTCACACAACATTGTCATCATCGCCAAATGTGTCCGGACGACGGGCTTGTACGCAACGTACCACAGACCAATCTCCCTCGAATGCTCCTATCACAACTCAGATAAATCACCAAGTATGGACAAAACTATGGGCTGGTGCTTGTGGGACATCAAAGGTGGGATAACCTCCTGCACCCACGAAGCGTATGACGTTCAAATTTAAAAAAAAATTGGCTAAGTTTGAAGTTTGTATCCCCCAAAATGACAATAGCGTCACTATTTATGATAGTGTTACTATAATTCAAATTTCAAACTGTGACACCCAAAGCATTTAAATTACAAATCATGATATGCGTCACTAAACACATGTGTGTCACTATTTGACTCTGGCAAACCCTAACCCTAATTTTCAAATCACAAGAAGTGTCACTATTTACATATGCATCACTATTTAGAATTTGAAACCCTAATTCTAAATTGTGAACTACATCACTAAACACATATGCGTCGCTAAAAGTCAAATTAGCATCACTGATTCTAAAAATAATGTCGTTGTAGAGCGATGTCGCCAAAGTTTAAATTTCAAAATGCATTAAATGCACCAAAGAGTCAATTTTTAAATCAATTTTTGAATCACATACCGGTGGTCATGCACTTGGAAGCCTCTAGTACTCTCAAACCTGGTCAGAAATGTGTCGTGGGAGCACTCGTTGTGCCATTTCATTAGAGGGTCAGAGCTCAAAATGCAAGAAATCCTGAAGGTGTGAATGCACAAATGAATTGAAAGTAACCCTTCCTCACCTATTTATGCTTGCAAATTAGGGTTTTTTGCCCTAATTTAGCCATCAACCTAGGGCTTTTCACCATTTTTACCAATTTTTCCAAACTGAACCTTATTTTGCATCGTTTTTCACATTTTTGGCATTTTTTTTCATCCTGGAACCTTTTTGGACCTCTGGGGCAGCCTTTTACCTTTGTCAAGAAATCAACCCAAAATTCAAAAAAATTGCCCGATTTCTCAAGGTGGCAGGGAACTAGCTTATTCCTTCTGTTGGGGCAACAATGGGGCATCTAAAAATCAGAACCACTGGGGCAATAGTGGGGCATCTAAAAATCAGAAAAATTTTATTTTTTTATTTAAGCAACAGTTTTTCATCTAAAGGGTATCAGTCTTTGAACCGAAGCAGTAGGTACCTCGCTTCAAAGAGGGAAAAAATGTGGACACTAAAAAATGTCTTGAATCATATCATACACTCAAATCAGGTATACTAACATCATTTCCTCTTGAAACCCATCCTCTTTTTGCTTAATTAATTAAATTAGCCTAGCTAATTAATTAATGGCATCATTTTCACCTATTAACCTCATTAATTTAATTGGGTTAATTCCCCCCCTTTCGTGCTAACACTTCATCCTATTAAATTAAATAAATCAAACTATTTAATTTAAATCCCTAAATCGTTTTATTTAATTAAATAACCCTAAGGTATTTAATAATTAAATGTCATTCCACCTTTCCCCCATTCATTAAATCATTTATTTAATGAATATCATCTAATTCTTCTAATTCCCCTAATTGCATA